>JAECUM010008335.1:0-124871 GCA_016617855.1 Megalonaias nervosa | reverse complement strand
ATGTTTTCGTTCACGTCCGTGCTCCACGGACATAAAGCAGAGCGTTCGTCATTCGCGCCATTCAACACCGAATAGTCAGCCATGGCAAGTAACTGGGAACGAATGCTCAGATTGCAGGAGGTGGTGGACACACTAGCTATGGTAGAGGAAATGTTAGTCAGAATGCAGTTTGGGGCATATAGTCCCCATAGATTGTCTATAGAGATTAACAATTTAAAGAGAGGAAAGGAGATCTTAAATGAAATGATTAGGATTGAAAAGGATTAAAAAGAAGATATAGAAGACAAAAGGAGGATGAGAGAATGGAATGAAAAGATAGAAAAGGAAGAAGAAAATGAAAAAAGGAAGAAACAGGAAAAAGAGGAGGAGAAGAAAAAACAGGAGGAGGAAAAGAATGAAAAGAAGAAGACCAAAAGTGTTGGACAAAAAAGTGTAGAACAGAAAATAAGAAGTTGGTGGAGGAAAAGAAGAAGTTAGAAGAAGACAAAGAAGAAAACCAAAGGGCCTTTTCAGGGCCACTCCATTGCCTCGAAAAGATTTATTTTTTCTTGCCTAAAAACAAATTTAAAACCCTACTCTACTAAAACACGAACGCGACTGATTCGTGTTTGTCTATAGAAATGACACAGGTGGCATGATGTCACAGTAATACATTGCTACATTGTTGCCAGTGTCCAGTACCGTGACGTCACCCTACCTGTTTCATTCCTCTTGGCGCTATACAGTCCCAGCGTGTGCTAGTCGCTATACAAAATTCCCATTGGAGTTATACGGTCCCAGGCTGATATTTTGGGCCTATAAATCGTGGGGCCATATGGTCCCAGGCTGATTTTCCTTCTTTGGCATGATGAGGGCTATTCTATCCCACTACACTACTCATAAGTCCTCTCCAGAACTTTCCAGGGTCAAAATACCATCTCAAATGTTGACAAATATTATTCAACCAACAACCATGGACGAGAGTTAAATAACTAAACACATTTTACAAATGAACATTATCATAAACTATAACCTACAATCACGGAAAAATGTCAAGCACACAATATAAATATAGATTGCATCTGCGCTCGTAAAGAAAAAGAAAGATTCGTACAAGAAAGCTTTGTTTTATAAGTTAAATATACATCTAATACTATAATGATAATTACATGATGGCGTATGAATGATGCAAAATATGCATAAAGCAAAAGAGCACTCCTAGACAGGGCCGTAGAGAGCGATCACGGGCCCTGGGGTAAGAAACACCCGGGCCTCTCCTAGTTCTTGTTCAAGCAAAATTTTTCTTTAATAAAATTAAAAAGTTGTTCGGCCCGGGCCCCCTTACGGACCCGGGACCAGGCCCAGGGGATTTATCCCCGATTGCCCCCCCCCCCGCGTCTGGCCTGCTCCTAGTCCTAGACACATGAAAGTGAATCTGTAGTCAGCTTATCCTTTCCCTTGATGTTCCTGATGTCAATGTTACCTTCTTGTAAACATCAAAATCCATCTAAACAATCTCAGATGTTTTGTTTTTAATTTTGTAAATGAAATTAATGGATCTGTGGTCATGATTAACGTCATTTTTGTCTTCCTGAATCAATACTCCACCAGCCCCTACATCAATTGCATCAACATACAGTTTAGATTATGACTGAAATTTTTAGCCGAAAGAACTGGTACACCTTTATCATCGCTTGCTGCCTTGGACCCCGCACATCCTAGGGCCGGGACTGTACACCTTAAAGTATGACCTTTAATTTATCAAAAACCTCCTGACATTTGTTAGACTGCTGAAACTTGCATTTGTTACTCAACAAAATGGTAAGGGGTTCGGTAATTATGGAAATATTTGAGCAAAATTTTCGATAGTATCCTCCCATATCCAAAACTCGCATCAGTTGGTATTTACTAACAGACACTGGGAAGTCAGAGATGGCTTGCCCTTAATTTCTATAAGTTTAACTTGAACGTGTCCATTAATATGACCCAAAAATTTAACACAAGATTAGCAAAACTCTCTTTTACCTAAATTAATTATAACATTTGCATCATTGAGCCTATCAAAGAATTTCCGAATGATTTTCAAATGATCCTTCCATCTGTCATTGTAGATGATGGTTAGATGTTGTCATGTTCATTAAATGTTGGAATGTTAAGAGAGAATTTTTCATTCTAAACGGCATACTTTATATTGAAAAATCCATATGGAGTTACAAATGCCGAAATTTCCTTTGCTTTTTCGGGGAGTACAATTATCCAGAATCTTTTCAAAAGGTCGAATTTTGTGACATATTTTGCATTTCCAATCTTGTCAATGCACTCATCGATTTTTGGCATTGGAAATGACACATACGGAAAGTATTATCTGGTTTAGACACAATAATACATGGCGAACTCCAGATACCTATGCTTGGTTCTATGAAATCATTCTCTAGCTAATACTGAATTTTTTTTCTCAAACATTCCTGCTTGTGACGATTCATATCCTGTATGGATGCCTGTTTTACAGATGTATAATCGACAATTTCATGGTCATGGTAGATTTTGGAACATTTGGAAAAAGTGCTCATATTCACTTGATACCTCTTTTAGATCACTCTTTTCTTGCGGCTTTTCGTGCGCAAGTTGGTCCAGATTGTTGAATGTTTATGAATTCCGAAGATTGGTTATACCAAAGTCACTCTAGTCAGATTGCATTCCATTGCTTACGTCCTCATTGTGTCTATCAACATATTCCTATAGCATATTTATATGACAAAGTTGTTTCTGTTTCAACTTCCCAGAAGTGTTAATGATATAATTTATGTCAGTCATTTTGTTTTCAATTATAAAGGACTACAATACTTAGCCCGAGGCGGATTTCGATATATGGGCAATAGATCCAAATCTATCACCAGGCTGAAAACCCCTTTCCTTTGTAGTTCTGACATACATTAATTTCATTTTTGACTGAGTAGTGAACATTATTTCTCGCTACTTCACACGTCATTTGACAACATATACTTGAAATCAGAGACATAGTCAAGAATATTAATTTGGAATCTTCATTTGAAAGAAGCTTTCATTTTTAATAACTTTAACGCTCAACCGATTTATGTCCAAAAACTAGTTCAAAAGTACCAAACTCCTATGATTCTTCAACTGAGTCTCTTCCAGCATGCAATAGTAAATGAACACCCTCAACCCTATCTTTTCCGGTTTCAAAGCAATATGACTTTCTCATATTTTTCAAACTTTAACGAAACCTTTCTGAAACCCATTGACTTTCAGAGTGATAGGCAGAATACTTAAATTGCTGGATGCTTAATTCATGTACAACTTGCTGGAAAATTCCAGACATAAAATTTGACCTTTGACCAGACTGGATAGATTTGGGAAGGCCAAAAAGTGTTGGGGGTTTTTTTATTTAAAAAAAATGATCAAAGCTTTTACTATGATTTTCGTTTTGATATTCCTCAAAGGAATTGCCTCTGGAAATCTTGTAGACGCGTACATTATGGTCAACAAATTATTGCTTGATTTGGACTTAGGTAAGGGACCATCATATTATACCATTATTCTGCTAAATGTTTTGTCCAATGCATGAATATGTTGCAAGTGAGTCTTATGTATCTTCTGATTGGGTTTTCATACCATTCGATAAGTGTGATAAGTTCTACAGTATTTAGAAACATCACTTTTAATTTTCGGCCAATATAAATGATTCAAGATCTTGTCATCGGTCATATCAAATCCTAGATGACCAACCAAGGGAGTTTTCATGGGCTAGGCTACGAATTTCCTGTCGATATGACCTAGGAACAACACTCACCCCTCGTCTCCTGCGTTTACACCAGATGGTCACCATTCTCTCTTAACGGCCTCAATTTTCAGAAAATAACAAACTGGGACTTGCGTGGCTTCAAGTTCGTTAAAAGCCTTCTATATCAAACAGAAGATCTGAGGATCTTGTTCTTCTTTGACAACAAGTGACTGTCTTTTGTCACCCTGATTTGAACAGAGAGAAGGATAGTAAAGAGAGGATCACTGTGATCAATACTCTTTGATTAATCCATACCAGGAACACAATTGACCTTCTAAAAAACCTGACCAACAAATAGGTCAGCTAATGGAATAATGTCCTCAAGAGCTCTTTTTGCCATAGCTCAGGAAACTATATAAGCAGGGTATAAATCAAGGATTCAATCATAACATGACCGGCGTTTGAATCCAAACAAGACTTGTCAGTCACAGGTGGATTAATCACGTCCTTATCTCCGCTTAGATCATTGTCTGGTAATTCACTGAATACCTTCAATAGGTAAATAGGTCACTTCTTCGACTGTCACGGGTCCTGAGACTAACTCTGATGCCAGATTGACAGAATACAGAGGAACATTAACATAAATTCACTCTACTCCCCGAATAAGAAACCTTTCACTAGAAGAAGACTTCTCACGAAAAGGCAGAGTACCTGATAGCAAATGTTCAGAGACGCTTCTGTGTTCCTTAATATGAAATAGGAGTAGTGAATGGGGGCGATATAGCGTCATTGGGACTTCTATGTAAAATTTGGTCGTTCGCACTATGGCGTCAACATTTATAGCGTCATTGGGAATTAGCATTACAGACAGAGTCCCGGCACGTTGGCGTTAAGGGGAAATTTAACACAGGGAATTTTAACATGAGGAATTTTAACATAGGTGGGTCAGTCTAGCGACAAACGGAATGGAACAGGGGTGACATCACCGTACTGGACACTGGCAACAATGTTGCAGGTGGCTGACCTCAATCGGGCGGAACACTGGTAACAATGTGGCAAGGGGCTGACCTGAATAAGCGCTACTCTATGTAGGGACAAATACAAATCAGAGATATACATAGAAATAGAGACACAGACATATTATATAAACACAGGTTTATGAACATAAATCTATCACATAAAACATCGACTAAACTCTTTTAGGCAAAAGAGTACATTTTTTCGAGTCAATAGAGTGGCCCTGAAAAGGGCCTTTGGGTTTCTTATATTTTCTCCCCTCCCTTCTTTTTCTCCACCAACACCTTATTTTCTCCATAGCATTCTTCTTCTCCTTTTTATCCTCCTCTTCCTCCTTTTCCTCTATCTCCTCTTTCTTCCTCTTCTTATTCTTGTCTTCTTTATCTTTCTTCTCATTCCATCTTCTCATGTCTTCTATTTCCTCCTTATCATCCCTCTTCTCCTTTTCCTGTTTGATCAATATTTCTTTCCCTTTCTTTAAATTATTAATATCCATGCTCAATCTGTGTGGGCTACATACTGCATCCTCACCAATATTTCTTCTATCATACCTAGGGTATCCACCACCTCTTGCAATTTTATCATTTTGCTCAAATGGTTGCTTGCCATCTTTTGTTATTCATTGGTGAATGGCGTGAATTGATTGATTGATTGAATTAACGTCGCGTGCGCCCAATTGGGTATATGCGACGAGTTTGTGCCTGCACAGCAGGCTGCTTAATTGATCGTGGGGAAAGGAAGAAGAGCCACATCCCCCACGCGTTTATGCACACAAGGTGTGCTGTTAATTTTGTCTGTTTTGGGTGCACTATTAATGCTCCACGGGACATACGATTGGCGGGAATATTAACACGCATGCCAATCATTTCATTAATTGAGCCCGCATCCAGCACTTGTTATTAAATTTCTTGTGGAGAGTGGAACTGGAGCCACACTCCACGTTTTTATGTACAATTACTCATGGGGAGCGGAATTGGAGCCACTCTCCTCAGAATTTTTTTTGCGTGCATTGAACGCTGTTAATTGGGATGTCTGTTCGTGACAAGGCATGAGGGAGGGTCGGTGGGCGCCGGTCCACAGGAAGGCACTCAGTGACTCTGGTATCGTGGTCTAAAATTTTTTTCGTTTTGCGTAATTTTGAATAACCTCTGAGCTGTATTTTTTATTTTTATTTTTTTTATTTTTTTTTTTCTTGTTAATCAAGTGGAGATACCCTAGACAACAGCCATATATTATTTATTATTTAGTCAGTTTCTAAATTTAGGTTTGCCACCTTGTGTGGCTGACCCTGATGCTCCTGGACTTAGACTACATAATATGTGCTATTGTTTTTAGGTCTTACATGACATTCCTTAGTGTTTTCGGGACCTGATGGTCTTGGGTGTTTTGACCATCTTGAGAATTGTTAAGTTTGGATCATTTTGCTTAAGTTGAATATTTATTTTGCCACCTTGTGCGGCGGGGTCTGATGGTCATTGCGTGTTTGACCACCTTATAGATTATTAATTTGGAATAACATACGCTAGACTTTATATGTCTCAAGCACGGACGTTACGGAAAACATCCCCTCATACCAACTACCCATATCACCTTCCAAACACTCCAGAGTTACGGGAGTGCTAACCTAAAATAAATTTTTATCCAAATCACCATACTTTCTATCTATACACAGTGGAGAAAGAAGGTTTTTATTTACTAAACACACCATTACCTACAATCACATTAGCAAAGGACTTAGTGTTTATAGTCACACTACTCCACATTCACACAAAACAAATATTCTTTTACAGAGAGAAGGTTTCTTTGTTAAGAGAAAAAACAAACACAAGGGCTGTTTTTATAACTCTAAATACACCTGGTTAATGGTGACATCTCCCGGGCCTGACACCACAGACACATCTCCTACTCCAGTCATTGTCCCAAATCACAGTTGTGGTTGAGAGCGCAGAGGCAGCTTAATTGGCTTCAGTACCCCAATCTTCAGTTTTTTGGATTCTGAAGACTTGTTCCGTCTGTTTTCTCCTATGCCTGATCCGTGGATGTTGTGGTTAGTCTCGCTGCGGTTCCATTTCTCTGCTCTGCCTCTTCAGTTCCTCTTCCCAATTTTGTATCTCAGGGACTACAGGTCTTGGTGGTGGTGGTGGTGGTAGAAGCTGTGGTACTTGGTGCCGTGGACGTGTCCTTACCTCAGACTTCACCTCACACACAAGCCTAAGTATGAGATGAGGCAGGATAATTTCTTCCTCTTCTTTCTTCTTTTTCCTCTCCTCCTACTCTTCTTCTTCAGTTCTAGCTGCTTCTTTCTTCTTTTTCCTCTCCTCCTCCTCTTCTTCTTCAGTTCTAGCTGCTTCTGCTATGGCCTCCATGGACAGTTCTTCCAGGATGCGCCTGGCATACTCCAAGTGCATTTCGAGTCCACGAATGCTTATTCTACTCATTTTTCTTGACGTTGACGAATCAACGAACGCTCCGTTTATATGTCTGAAGCACGGACGTGAAGGAAAACATCCCCTTACACAACAAACTAACAATGACTGACTGAGAAGGATTAAAATCGCCTATGCTACCTAAGAGCTTTTGTGACTCGTTAATGCTCAATTGTTGAGCTTTTCAATTGGTCGGTGTTTCAGGAATGATGCCGCAAAAACACCGCTTTTATGTATGATAGTCGTACTTTTTAATTGTATGTTAGGAGGTGGAAAGGAGGAAGGGGACCCGGCGGGGGACGCCAACCGCTGATGCCGTGTACGCTCCAAAGGGCCCGGACCGACGTGATTGTATGTCAAATTCTGTCCAGTTGTGCTAGTGGACGTTCCCTATCCCAATATTGTGTGGGCCACCTGTGCAATTGCTCTGAGTTTCTGAGTTGAAGATTGCCTATTTTATCCATGTGTAGTTGGAATTTTGTGTACTAAGCGTACTTTTAATGGCGAAATTACACCAATCAGCCGGGTGTCAGCAACCCTGTGGGGGTTTTTTTTGGGGGGGGTTGGGTTGGGGGGCCACGCATTGTTAGTATTAGTTGTTGTTTTTGATGGCGGAGGACTAAAGGATCAGGGTAGTATTGTACGATGGTGTTATCGAATGAGGCCTTCTATTGCCAATGGAAGTGCTTCCCTTGTATATAAAAGTAGGGGGTGAGAGTAGAGATAGAGGGATAGTGGTGGGTGGGGGGAAGGGGATTCTTGGTGGAAAACCTGTGGGCAACACAGGCTTGTTGTTTCCAGGATTCCACCCAAGTGTTGCTAGTATATTTTCCCTAGCACCTGTTTTAGGCCCCTTGTGTTAGTAAAGGTGAGGGTGGAATAAGAGGAAAGTGAAGAGAGGGCTTATAGTGGAAAGTCTTTGTTCAACATAGGCTTGTTGTACGCAGGATTCCACCCAGGTGTTCGCTAGTCTGTTTTCCCTAGCGCCTGTTTTGGGCCCTATTTGTTAGTGAGGGTGTTAGTAGAGGATGGGTGGAAAGGAGAGCTTTTGTCCGGAAGTGTTGAGCCAGTGCTTGCTCGAGGAGGTGAGCCAGTGCTTGCCCAGGTTTGTGCCAGTGCCTGCACGGGGAGGTGGGCCAGTGCTTGCCCAGGGGAGGGTATAGATTTGAGCCAGTGCTTGCTCTTGTGTGGGCGAGAGCTTGCCCATGGAAGGGACTGGGGTTTGGTTTTTTAGTTTTTGATTTAGAGGGCTAGTGCTTGCCCTGTGGAGGTACTGGTCCTTCCTGGTTCTGTTCTTCCGGTGTTGGAGGGCTAGTGCTTGCCCTATGGAGGTTCTGGGCCTTCCTTGTTCTGTTCTTCCGGAAGGGCTCGTTCTTGTCCGCCAAGTGGAGGTTAATATTCCAGTCGTTTTCCTGTGTTCACTTGGCTGTATTCCCCAGTTGCCTCTCTCTTGTCTTCCTTGTCTTGATTTGATTATTTTCTGTCAATCGTCAATTTTGAATTGATATTATGCCCTTTTTGTTTTGTTAATGTCATGCATGGGGGATGGGATGGGAGATGGGAGATATATATATATTATTAAAAATTTTTCCTTCCCCATTAGTATTAGTTATTAGTTGTTAGTTGATTATGTTGTTGTTGTTGTTGTTGTTGTGGGGCTTAACGCCATTTTTCAGCACACGATAGGCTATATATGGCGGCCAGTATTAATGGTGGAGGAAGAAACCGGGAAATCCCCGGAAAGAACCACCGACCCACGAGAAGCTACTGGCAAGCTTTCTCACATATCCACATAGTTGATTATGTGTTGGTTAGTGGTTATGTTAGTTATTGTGGGTGGGTGTGCTTTGTTAATTTGTTTTAGTTGAATAGTGTTGGAGTAATGTTGTTTTAGTTTGTCGCATGCTATGGACAGAGTGTTTTTTGTGGTGTTGTTTAGTCTATATTATATTATTGGTTTTGTATGGTTGGCTTTTGATGTCTTGGTCCTGTTTGCCCTTGTTATACTTGCCTGTCCCTCGACGCGATTGTGTTTCCGATTAAACTTGTTGGTGTCCGTCTGTGGCGCTGTGCACCCCCTTGTTGTTAAATTTGAATCTCGATTCCTTATGTGTGTAAGTTCTTTTTTAGGACTCGCCTTTTGGCTTGGCAGTTGTTGCCATAGTCCTGCCTCTTATGTTGTCGCTAGTGCCCTTATGTGTCCTTTTGTCTTGGTATTTTAGTTCAGATTTGCCCGTTAGTTGGTCCTTGTGCCATAGTCTTATTTCCCTAGTTGAATCTGATGTTCAATGGTATTTCTGGCTCCCTCGTTGCTGCGTTTGGTTTCAATTCCTTGTGCCTTTTAAGGCTGTTTTCAGGACTTGCTTTTTAGCTGGCGTTTTGGTATAGTCCTTTTGTGTTTGCATGTTGTTTTACTTACCCTGTGTCCAGCTTAATCCTGTTGTTGTCATTGTTATCATGTCTAGTAGTCCCGGTTCTTTCGTCGTTACCATTGGATTTCGGTTCCTTATGCCTTTTAGGTTGGTTTGGGGACTTGTTTTTTACCTGGCGTTTTACCATAGTCTAGCTAATAGGTTAGTAGGATAAGTGGGTGCTGGCGTGTTGGACGGCTGGTAGTGCTTGTCTCTGAGCCGTGGGTCTAGTCTCATTGTCATAGTCCTGGTTTATTGTGTTGCTGGTGTTTTCCTTTTTGTTTATATGTGACCATGTTTTTGGATCCCCTTTAGGTACGAGATGACGTTTTTGTAGGTAAGTTCTATATTTGTGTTCTTGGTCTCATCCAATATCTCTGGGTATGTTGTTGGTGATCCAATGCGTTTCTAGTATTCTTGGAAGCTGTTCCGCTGCACATTGTAGGTGGCACATGTGTTGAATATGTGGTCGAGCGTCTCTGCTATTGGGCAGTAAGGACAGTTGGCTATTTGGTTCCCTTGGTCTTTGAGGTACCTTCCGAAGCTCCCTTTCAGTAGTGTTTCTCCTGTCATGATTCTGTTGATAATCCTTAAGTAATTAATTTCCATGTCCTTTGGGGTAATGATTTGCCTGGATACTTCTTTTTGTAGTTGGTGGAGATGCCTTCCCTTTTTGGAGTTGTTCCACATGTGTTGCCATTTTGTGTTTATTTTCTGTCTAACCTGACTGTAGAGTTCTTGGACGCTGTAGAGGGAGTGTGTTTCGTTGTTGTGGAGGTTATTTTTTGCCACTGTGTCCGCTTTGTCGTTCCCGGGGAGGTTTATGTGTGATGGCACCCAGAGGAATTCAGTGATGTGTTGATTTGTCTCGAGTTCTCGAATATGTTGCATCACTTCCTCGAGCATATTTGCTCTTCTTTGTGTTGCACCTGTTTCTAAGGTTTTGAGGACGCTGGGAGAATCCGTGATGATAACATGGCGCTGCTGGGTTTGAGTTTTGATCCGTTTCAGTGCTTCGTTGATTGCTCAAAATTTGGCTGTGTAGATGGAACAGTCATCTGGAAGTCGAGCTCCAATTTGTATTTGTTGTTCTGGTACCACGATTGCTGCTGCCGTTCTGTTAGGTTCCTTGGATTTAGATCCGTCCGTGTATATTTTAGTGTATTCCGTATATTGGTCCTGGAGTAGTTTTTGAATGTCAAGTAGCATTTTGCAAGGATTTTGTTGTTTGGTTCAGAATGTTGGTGCTATGAGGTTGATGTTTGGGGTATTATTTCTCCACGGGGTGGGATCCTGGATTTGCCGTTGCTCCGCTTGTATGTGAGTTAATTGGAGTTCTGCGCAGAGGGTATGGACTTTCTTGCTTGCTGGTGGGTTTGGTACAAGTTTTTGATTGAATGATCTTTCGCATAGCTTAGTTAGCGCCTTAGTTGGGTTTGCGTCTCTGTGTATTGAGTTCCTGATGGTATGTCTTAGGATTTGTTCCTCTCTGCGTAGTTGTAGGGGAAGTTCTTCTGTTAGTATTTGTAACTCTTGAAGTGATGTGTTGGGTAGTGTTCCAGTACATAGACGGAGAATTTTGTATTGAAGAGAGTCCAGTTGGGATAGCAGTTTGTTGTTGGCTGATGCGTAGACCTGGCAGCCGTAGTCCCATCTTGATCTAATTAATGATCGGTATAACATAAGTAGTGTGGGTTGATCAGCTCCCCATGTAGTTCCTTTGAGGTGTTTCAGCATGTTGATGTCTTGTTGTGATTTTTTGACGAGATTTTCGATGTGTGGTTTCCATGTGAGTTGTTCATCTAGTAGTAGTCCCAGGAAGAAGGTTTGTTTTACGAACTAGATGGGTGTGCCTTGTAGGTAGAGTTGCGGGTATTTGGTTTTTCGGTTGTTGGGGCGGGAGAAGAGCATCCCGACAGTTTTGGTACTTGAGATTTTAAAGCCCCAGTTATTCGCCCATCTGGTGATGTCGTCCAGTCTTTGTTGTATCTGTGTGATGTGGTGTCTGTTGTTGGGGTTTTCTGCTTTCCAAATTCCGCTATCATCCGCGAATTGAGATAGGTTGATGGTGCTATGTAGGTGTTCTCCTAGGTTGTTGACCATAAGGTTGAATAGAGTGGGGCTTATCACACTTCCTTGTGGGGTTCCGTTGTCCAATGTGTATGTTTCGGAGTATGCATCTCCTACCCGGGTCTTAATTCGTCTTCCTGTGAGGAAGTTGGAGATCCAGCGGTGCATTTGTCCTGTTACACCATATTGGTTGAGTTTGGCAATTAGCCCTTGGTCCATACTAGGTCGAAGGCCTTTTCTAGGTCGAGGAATATGGCTATGAGGTGGCTGTTTTTTTTTCTTGGTGCTCTGAAAGCGAGTTTGATGTCGGCTTCAAGTCTGGTGAGTTGGTCTATGGTAGATCGTTTGGGCCTAAATCCGCTTTGATTTTCCGTGAGTAGATGGTTTCGTTCGAGATGGTGTAGGAGTCTGTCGTTGATCATCGTCTCCATAATTTTGTAGATGGTGTTGGTGAGTGAAATTGGGCGATAGGATGAGGTAAGTTTGGGGTCTTTCCTGGTTTTGGAATCGCCATTACAATTGCTTGCTTCCAGGTGGTGGGTATGTTGCCAGTGTTCCAGATGAGGCTGATTAAATCGAGGATAATCCGTTGCATGTTGTCAGGTAGGTGTTTGTAGATTTCGTAGACAAGATTATCCTCTCCCGGTGAAGTGGATTTCTTGTGGCGGGGCGCTTTGTTCCATTCTTGCAGTTGGAAGTTGTCGTTGAGCGGCGATTTCTCGTTGGTTATTCCACAGTCTGGTCCTTAAAGAGATGTGGGTATTATTGCTCCACCTCTTGGCGTTGTAGCATAAAGGTTTGGGTGTGATTACTGTTGCTGCTCGAGTGCGCAAAGTGTTGTGCTAATTGTTCGGCCTTTTCTTTGTTAGTTTCTGCTCCTGTTATCTGGGGTGTTGTTTTGGGGGTCTTACCTTTCATGGCTTTGATTTTATTCCAGACTTCTTTCGTTGGATTGGAGTGATTGAGTGTTGAGCAGTAAGTTTGCCAATAGGCTTTTCTTGGCTTGTTTAATTGTTCTTCTTGCTTAGCAGCAGAGAGGGTGAACAGACCATTTTGCTTGAGACATTATTTATAAAAAATAAGGTTGCTACGAAGGCTGAAAAAATAAGGTCAGTGACGTTAAACCACAACCTCTAATTGGATTATCTCGTTACTTTATCTCTGACGCGCGTTTTTATTTCTAGGAATTTTTCGTTTACGCGTTGGTCACTCAGTATTGGTCGTTCACCCTCTCTGCTGCTATAATTAACAAAACATTTTATCCAGACCTATACGATATCTAGATCTTGGGTCATGTAAATTTATTATTATAAATCCGAACGGAACAGCTTGTGCTTTTGAAAAGAAGTTTCTAAATCTAATCATATTCATGTCCCCTGAACACCAAGTATAATAAATATTTTGTAAAGTATAATTATCTACTCCATTAAACACAATTAAGATATTGCAATTATCTCTGATTACTTTAGGAATTTGTGTATATCGCTGAGTAACATAAATCACGTCTGTATTTTTATGACGGCCTCGCGAAAATATCCGAGCTGGATTGGATTGTTTATCCAGATCACATCATCGTATACTACGAGATTATTGATACATCCATCAAGATCATCTACAGATGGAGCTTCATCAATATCGGTGAGAAAATCCATAGCATCGTTATCAGGACACATCAGCGACTTTGCATTTTCATTAAAATCTTTAAGAACTTCGTAACATCGTTGATCATCTACAGATGCTGCTACTAAATATAATTTATCCCACTTGAGCCATCGCATTATCAGGTTAAGTAACAAGTGCGTTTTACCAGACCCAGATGGGCCAAGTATAATTGCTCTGATAGAATTTGGTAGCGCTGGATGATGCTTAACTGGCTCTTGTTTTCGTGTCGCTGAGAAATCAATTATATCCATATAATAATAATATGAATTTATATTGCGTTCGATGTAGAGCGCATACGTCCACCACTGGATTAACGACAATAATAAAAAAAAAAAAATAACAGGCGCGCACTTACAGGCAGGTGTGTGAAATGTGGTACAAAAAAATACAAATTTATTTTATTAAAAACAGGTGGAGATATCGCTGCTTCTTTAAGTAAATTACCAGGAGCTCCATGGGCAAAGTATCTTGGTGAAAAACATTTAACCGGATATAATTATTGTGGTCCTGGAACTCGTCTCGATATCCGACTCGATAACCGAGACCAACCAAAACCTGGAGAGTATCCAATAAACGCAATTGATCAAGCGTGTCACATTCACGATGTCGCGTATAAAAGTAAGGATTTACAACAACGACATATTGCAGATGTAAAATTAATTCATGCCATAAATAATATAAAAGATAAAACACTTCGAAAAAGATTAGCTGCTTTTATGATAAAAGCTGGTATGAAAGGTAAAATAATGTTAGGGGCTGGTAATTAGTCAATTGATTATGATAATGGAATCTGTTTATTATAGTCCAAGAGGATATTGGAGAGGTAAAGCAGCGATTAGTAAACTTGCTGAAGCAGCAAAAGTCTCACGTGATGTTGCTGCAGCGTGGTTAGCACGACAGGCAATATGGCAAATCTATCTACCACCACCTAAAAAAATTCAGTATGGACATTTTGATGTTAGTACCCCTAATGAAGTTCATCAAGCAGATATTTTGTTTTTACCACACGATACCATTAAAACTGGCAGACGTCAATACACATACAAATACGCGTTAACCGTCGTTGACGTTGCGAGTAGATATAAAGAAGCAGAACCACTATCAACCAAAACAGCGACTGAAGTTGCATCTGTGTTTGAACGCATTTATCAACGTGGTGGTCTACGATGGCCACAATTGCTACAGGTTGATCCTGACAAAGAATTTCTTGGTGCAGTATCATCGTTGATGAAGCGACATAACGTTAAAATCAGACGAGGACACACAGAAATTCATCGTGATCAGGCAATTTTTGAACGATTTAATCGAACACTTGCTGAGCGGTTATTTGGATACCAATACGCGAGGGAAATATCCGCTGACTTTAAATCCACGGACAGATCTGGTGAATGGGTTGTAAGGTTACCGAGTGTGATAGCTGCGTTAAACAACGAAGTGACTCGTGCGACTTCTATGAAACCTTCTAATGCGATCAAAAATAAAATATATACCAACACAACGTAACTCTTCCTCTCAACCAGTACTAGGTAATGTTACCGTAAGATATTTATATGAACCTGGTGAACTTGAAGGAGGTAGAAAAAGAGCAACTGATCCTATCTGGAGTGTGACCACACACAAAATTTCTAGCGTGGTAAGGTCCACAGGTAGACCCGCAATCTACAGATTAGATTCAACTGCTCCTCAGCGTGGATTTGTACGCGAACAATTACAAATAATTCCTACAGATACACAATTACCACCGCGTTCACTTTTATAAACTTGCACAGCGTCCAGCGCCTCGACGTCGATTACATTCAAGACAGGTCAGCATCACATTTTCGCGTGTGTGACCAAGATCACTATTAATTCTATCAACGGTAAATTGTTTTGGATTATTACTCGAGTACTGCCACAGCATATTACAGTTACAACTTGCACAATGATTATTCTGTTGTGCTTTTAGTTCTATAATGAATTCAACATCAATATTAAAATCGCGATTATTTTTTTTTTGTCACATTGTTTATAATTCGCTAATTTTTTATTGATATCGACAATATTATCAGGAATATCCTCGGTTATTACGCAATCCATGATAATCCGGCGCAGTTGAGATACTCTTCTGACTCGAGACACTGCAAGATAAACTAAATTTGACCAGTCAATACGATCATCGACAATCCAAATACTTGTATCGGTAATAGTTAATCCCTGTGACGAGTGAATCGTTATAGCGTATCCTAACGTCCACGGCGATTTATCCATACTTAACGCGCTCTCAACAACATCAACAACGACTAAAACAATATCATTTAACACAAGATTTTGTATTCCACCACCAGGAATCTCAGCATCAATATTCTGTCGTCGAGTATCTGCTGGGCGATAACACAAAGGTACATGTAGATTTGGAAATTTTTCTTTATGTAACGTAAATAATTGTTGTTGAAGCGTATCGTGAACTATTTTCCTACTCGCAACTATCAAATCAGCAGGTCTCCATAAAGCCCAAAAATCATTCATAGATGTTTCTGGAATTACTTTACGCATTATTTCACACTGTATTTTATCTGGCTGTAATCTTATTAACTTTTTAAACTCTTTTAGTCATTTATCGATAGCTCTATGGTCATCAGTTATTTCTTCGTAATAATCTACAAATGTTTTCAGCCACTCATGTAGAGACGATCCAATGAAAGGTGGTGGTTGACCATGATCGCCGCACATTATCACAGCAGTATTCTTTAATAACAGCCAATCAAGAAATATTTTTAATACCTCTAGCGACACCGTGCATATCTCGTCCCAGATAATAATTTTAGGAATGTATTTCTCACCCATCCGCGATGGAGTCCATGCGTCTCCGCACCATCTAAAGAAACTATGATATGAACACGATTTTACTCCTCGTTATTTTGTTTCCCTGGCGAGTTTATGTGTCGGTGTCAAAACAATCATATCAGAACAATTACTAAATAATTTAATCGCGTTTTGTTTTCCCTGAACCACCACACCCATTAAGATAAACTGTTTTATGTCTAGCTACAGGATCATATACAGATGGTGCCGATGACATCCTTGATAGCTGATTATTCTTGTAATATATTCTCGCAATTTCAACATCGGCGGATTCAGAATAACTGATTATATCCTCATGTTTTATTCTCCATTCGCCCCATGATACATGATCGTTAATACGCAATTGTTTTAACGAATCCGCATATTTTTTATTTATATAAAATGAATCTGTCGCGACTCTGACTTCGTAACGAGGAAATCTGTTTATCATAGATAATAAATTTATCGAAACATACGCTAGCATCGAAGATCTTAAATGAGTAAACTGCGGTGACTCGCCATCAGTAGAGCTCACAATTGTACCTAATTTAGTTCCGTCTGATAAATAAGCATTACTGCGACCTATAAACGTGTTTTTCTCCGTTGTATCAGCGATTATAAAATCGAGTTCAGCATCGTCCATGATTAATCTTGTACACTCTCGTTTATGATCATATGATCCTCCTTGCGTAAATTTACCGATTATTTTTCTGCCGAGATCTTTTGCAAATTTCTCATCACACTCTCTCCTCCATTCACTAACAATATCATCTTCAGAATTGGAAAAATCTCCTCTAGCATCATTAAATACATCCGGTTCTGGCAACCAAACTTGTTTCTGCACGCGGTATGATATAATTGCTTCACTTACGCATAACGACATTAAAATTCCAGCATCAAGCATATACTTTATTAGTACTATTGGAGCCCAACGTCGCTCTGAAAAATGTCTCCCAGACCACGCATAAACAATCGGATGGAGTTCCTTGTCAAACTCGAACAACTCTATAAAGGCGAATCCGGTTAAATTAGCAGGTAAAGGTCCGTTTATCGCTACTCTGGTCATCTCGTGTGTGGGATGTCCAAATCTCTTAAAGTATTCAGAACATTCTCCGTATCCAAGAAAACTTCCAGGATAACACGCTACCATATCAACAGAGATAACGTCATTATAATCATATTTAGTGTTCCACAATCCACCGTGTCCGTATTCGATACAACTTTTCTGGACATCTTCAAGAAATTCCAATCGTGTCGGTTTCCATGAATTTTTCTCCTGAGCGTAGTGAGCAGCGACTGATGGAACGGTAACACAGTTATTAAGTAATTGTTCAACCTTAATATCATCAGATGTGTATTCACGCCAAAGGCGTTGTGCAAGATTTTTCATTTCTTCATGGAGAGATTCTGTAGGATAAATATCACCATTAGATCGTACAAACTGATCATCATTATCATATTCCGAACTCTGAAACAGCCACACAGATACAGGGTCAATTTTACTGATATTTCTGATAGCATCAAATACATGACCATTATAAAATTTAACCGTTCTGTCTCGTGGAAATATTGTTACTGCCACAGTCCATGCATGTGCGTTATGATCAATAATATCTATCGAAGCTCCTCTTGATTTATATTTTGGTTTGTATAAAATCTCTCCGGTTAACGTCTTCACTGTTATCGGGTATTTTAATTTCTTTCCCAGCTCGGCAACGTCGCTGATAGACGCTCCGGTATCTTTAACTGTTTCTGCCCAGGTGTTTATTTTTTTGCGTCTTAAATCCGTTAAACCGTTTCCGCGTATCGCGTTTGTGAAGTGTTCTGTAACCCGTTCAGCTGCGCAATTTATCCTTGATGCTGTCAGCGATGACAGTTTCATAGGTTTGAGATCCCCAACGTCAGGTTTATTATTTAACGGATATACCGCGTATGCAACCGCAGTCACAGGGTATGATCGCTCGCAATATGGTTTGTCAATACCAGTCAGTATTCCTGGTCTGGAATTTTTACTAAGAACGATATTATTTCCTAACCTATGGACAGAATCACGTTTGTCACGAATAATCCAAGTGTCATCTTCTGTCTTTACAATAAATTTTATTAAAATAAAATTTTTCTGAACAAGGTAGTCAATAATCTCTCTTCTTCGTTTGTCATTCATCACATTAGCAGTATTTCCAATTCTGAATGTCGACCACACATGAGCCGCACCATCGTCGCGAAATTACTTTTTGGCCTCAAGGATACGTTTTGTTATATCTTTATTCGTTAAAGCTAGATCTTGCATAGAAAAAATAAATTTGTGTTTCGGCAGTCTGTCAAGATCAAATCTTGCTGCGGAATGTTCAATCGCGGATAATTCCTGCATTATTATAATTAGGACAAATATATACTTAATTGAATTTTAATCTTTTGTATATGATTCAAACATATAATCGATGCCATTGGCTTATGATCGGATATACTTCTCCTTGTAACAAAGCATGCGTAAACGAATTCTGCGGCTTTCATATGCAATGTGTTAGACAAGGCAGTTTTGGACCAAAACCGTGTATGCGATGTGGTGTTGGAGTCAGAGGAAAAACTCAATTGTGTGTGCAATGCGGTGGTAAAAAATACAGAGAGCTGAAACAATATTACGAAAAAAAATACATCTTCTGAATCTCCTATAAAGACCGAAGAAGATTATCTCGCTAGATTTTCAAAATAATAATTTAAACAAATAATATTAGTATATAAATGGAGCAAAATGAGTTTGTGAAGCATCCAATCATCACCAATTATGAAGCCTCTCGTGATGGTGTAATTAAGAATTGTAGACTAAAGAAAACAGTCGGTAATGTTAATAATACTGGTTATCTTATTTTAATACCAGTAAAAATAAAAATTATTTATCACATAGGTTCATCTACGAGTGTTATTTTGGAATCATTAAATATGGACTCGTAATAGATCACATTAGTGGTAATAAACTTGATAACCCGCTTGATAACCTGCAAGCTATTACACAGAGTCAAAATTCTGCACGCGGAAATACAGGAAGGTGTAAAATATTCGGAAAGAGAGCTATTAAAGCCGTAAATGCAGAGACTGGTGAAGAAATTATATTTAAATCAATTAATTCTGCTGGTAAATACTTTAACATAACATCACTTTCAGTAAAATACGTGGCAGATAATATCAGGAGATCTGCTTTTTCAATGAGGTTTGGACAACGAATCAGGTTCACCTTTATTAGTCTACCAGAACCTTCTTCATAAACCAAAATCTCTTTCTTTCCTCCTTTTTGCTTTCATAGTTTGTTTCACGTGTTTTATGTAGATGTTTTTTTCATGATGTATAATGTTCTTATGGTATCAGATAATGAAGCGAGACAACTCCGTGAAGCATAATAGTAAATATCGTAGTTGTCGTACTTGTTGTACTAATGATATTGCGAGTTTGGGTCTGAACACACACTGTTTTGAGTAAGTATCGATATATATTTCAATAGTACACAAAACACATATCACATTCTCTGATTGTCCAAACTTCGACTGTAAAAACATTTCAATGAATTTAGTTATACATATAAATCTCAATAGTATTGCAAATAAAAATCGCCTTTATAAATATTTAATGTTTTTTTTTTTATTTTCTTGATTTTGTTCAAAAATCTCGTTTTTTGTTGGTTTTTTGTTCGAAAATTGGTTTTTTGCATGAAAAATGACCAAAAATCAATGAAATTCGGCTAGATTTTGTAGCGCTGGTAGGGTAAAACCCCCAGCGATTCTCTAATTGATTTTGATGATTTTTCGATTTTATAGAAATCTTTGGCTAAAATATCACTATTTTTTGCTAAAATGAAGTGATTTTTGTGCAAAATTTCTTATTTTTCATCAGTTTTTAGTGAGTTATTGTCAAATTTATCAAGAAATCATCAAAATCAATTAGAGAATCGCTGGGGGTTTTACCCTACAACAATTGAGAGTTTTCAATAATTTCATCATCGTTATATAAATAATGATGCTATTATGCACATTATTCTATGAACCATGTAAAATCTCAATAATATTTATATTTTCTACGTTCTTATGCGACCCAGCAGTGAATTGTACATGAGGTTAATTTTAGAAATGAGCTGGCATTGCGTGTTTGTATAGCTTATCGATTATTTTAGCATCCTTGGCAACGTCTGATTAATGCAGACTTTTAGCTGTGGGTTTTGTGTAATGCAGTTTCAAGCATTTGTAAACTGAAAATAAAATCAGATTTTGTTAAGAAATTCACAATAAATTCTGATTTTATTAAGAAATCCACAATACACTACAATAAATTCTGATTTTATTCTGTATACTTAACTATATTATAACTTTTTTAACATATATACATATGAAGTTCGGTGGCCGATTGCTAACGCGCTGGACTCTCATGCTCAAGGTCCGTGGTTCGAATCTCGTGAATGGCAAATGTCTGCGAAGGCGATATTATGCCAAAATTTGTTATTTATTGGGCGTAGTCAGCCCGTTGACTGCTTCAATAGAAAATTTGTACACTTCTCCCACCATGTCACTTGGTGGGTGCAATTTTGCACTCCCTGGGTGATTATGATGGGGGGAGTGTGCAAAAATTTCTATTGAGCGTAGAGAAGGCACATAGTATTGTCCTAAGATAAGTTTATATGTAACTGTGTTGTCCTATAGTTAAAGTTCTTAGAATTAAGTTTATATGTAACTGTGCCATCCACAACAAAACCCTGTATATAATTGCTGTAAATATGCTTGCTGTAGATACTTTACTGTAAGTACGTTACTGTAAATATGCTTGATTTGGGGAGGGGGGTACATAAAATCGCAATGCCTAGACAGCCCTCTGAATTTCTAATATTTCGTTTCGATTAGGAATTCGCTGGGGGGGGGTGTCTATGCGAATGCGTCCATAAGAAAAGTTTATATGTAACTGTGTTGTCCTAGAGTTAAAGTTCTTAGAATTAAATTTATATGTAACTGTGCTGTAAATACGCTTGCTGTAAATACGCTACTGTAATTAAGATTCTGTGTTTTGTGCTGTCCTTAATTAAGATATAATCATATGTATATAATCATCTTCACATGTATATAATCATCTTCATGTGTATATAATCATAATAATATGTATATAATCATAATGATATGTATATAATCACATGTATATAATAATATTATATAATCACATGTATATAATGATATGTATATAATCACATGTATATAATATAATATATATCTAATCACATGTATATAATAATATGTACATAATAATATGTACATAATAATATGTATATAATCATCTTCATATGTATATAATCATATGTATATAATCATCTTCATATGTATATAATCATCTTGAAACAGTCCTTAGGGACCATTATTTTTATTTTTATTTTTATATTAAACAAACATATATAACATAATGAATTCTGAAAACATTAATGTTATTATTTCTGCGATTAAAAAATTACAGCATAACGGTGTAAATATATCTGATAATCTTAATCCTGAAAAAATTCTATGTGATTTTGAATCATTACAACAACGAAAATTAGAGAACAGGTACACACTACCATCTGATTATAAATTCATGAAATTTATCCAGCAGGCAATGTTACAGTCGCTGGCAATAGCTACAGATAATCAGGTAAAGCTGTTTATACCTCTCTCGCGAGCTATTGACAAAATTAAGTTAGAACTATCTCATGAATACGAACAGAAAAAGATTATAAACTTTCGTATAAGACAGTTAAGAGAGCATTGTGAAAATGAAAATGAAAGTGAAAATGAAAGTGATAATGATAATGAAAGTGGAGTTAATATGATAATGGCTAAACAAAATTCCTGGCAAAACTAGTATATAGGTTATTTACTTATAATAATTACGATTTAACCCAGTAAAAAAAAAACTATTCTGATCCGATTCGGATATTTTTTTGTTTTTTTGTTTTACGATGATGCATTGTGATAAAACGCTCTATGATCTCACATACAGATTTATACTTAACGTTTCATTCTGTAAATCCAAAATACGTCCTATTTGGTCTGCAAGTTTGAAATGTATTCTTGATAATAACGGATTATGTACACGTAGATAAACGGGGTTAATTGGTTCAGATACAATTAAATACCCGGGGGGCACTTGAGGGCTAAATGAATATAATATATACCTTTGCTGGGCCTGACTAGACCTTGAAAGATCTACTTGATAGCTGCCATCAATTACATCACATACTAGATTGACTGCGATCGTTGATGTTATATTAACAATACCAGGCGAGATATGACGGCCTCCACCGTATGGATCATTATTATGTTTAAGAATAACCGGTGGTGGGGCTATTTTTCTCCACGCTACATGTATTTTAGGGAAATATTCTTCAGTAAGATCAGTGATTGATTTTTTCATATCGGTATTGTCAAATCCTGGTATTATAAATGTTTGTAAATCTTTTTCTTGAATTTTATAAAATGACAGAAAAAATTGCTTTTGCATTGGACATGTGTAAGGATTTTCACTGACTTTAGTCGCAGTGTTTATAATACTTCGATTAGCGATATATAAATCAAATAAGATCCCATTTAAATGTTTTATTGTTTCGATTATCTGATTTTTTACACCATCGTCATAATGTTGAGATAATGAAATAAGTAAACTTCTTAAATCATTAAATGTTTTATCGTATTCAGGCTTAAGAACATCTAAAAACATTTTAAAAAATTCTTTATTAATAGTATAACGAACATTAAGGGTTCCCTCGACATTGGTGACATCAAATACTGATCTATCTTGCTTGGGGATCCTTTGACCGCCAAAATCAGTAAAGAATGTGATATCGTTGTTTGGATCAAATTCAAAATTTCTACGGTGCCATGGATGGTTATTTCGATATTCTGGATCTTTTATATATTTTTTTTCCGTTGTGAGAAATTCATTTTTGGTTGGTTCTGGAATTTCATTATAAACAGGAGGAATATAAGGCCAGCCTAACACAGATCTAATGGAACTTTGATAGATATCTACAATATAATCAGGGGAATTTATTTCAATCGCCGCTGATAATGTTGGTTCGTAAACAGTAATTGCTATTTTGGATTCTTTTCCTGTAATAGATTTAATTCTGCGTTGGAACTCATCATTAATCTGTTTTATTTTGATAACTGCCCGTTGAAATTCCAACAACTTGCCAATCAGGAGTTCCATCAGGTTTATTCTTATTCGCAAATACCAGTGAATTATTTGCTGATAGTCCACCAAACGATTTTGACCTGATATTTGGCCAGCTATGATAAACTCGTAATTGCGCTAGCGCTATTTCACTTGCTGAAATTGCAGTCGGAAAGTTAACGCTAAATTCAGGATTGGTCGAACTTAATGATATCATAGTAGTTTTTGACGGCGTTGTATTAGTGACGATCTTCTGTAATAGTTCCTACGTCGACATTATTAAAATACTCCGTTATTTAATAGAACGCAATCTCATGAATTCAACCTTCATTCTTATCACAGGTTACTTTATCACCTTGGCTATTGTCAAGGAATGCTTCATCGTAGGTTTTCATTATCGTTGCAAACTCCTCATCAGATATTTTATCATCGCTGAGATACGCAGAAAGATACGATGATAGTTTAGAATAAGATGTTGTTGCTGTGTGTAGTTTTGTTATATCCTCGTGTAATTTATCATTTGCGCATGTAGATATTTTCTTAGCGATAATATTGAGAATGCCTGCGCATGTTGTTGCCGTTGAAACGACAATTGTTGCAACTGCAGGTGCTGTCATTGTTATTGTTGATAATAATAATCCGGTTCCAGCAACAACAGCGGAAACTGAGTAAACAATTATATCAATAACAACCATACGTCTGCGATATTTTTTTACTTTTATTGTATAATCATCGATGATATTTTTTAGTTTGGTTTGACACTCACATACTTGAGCGTATCTGTGACGTTGAACGTCCATAAGTGACTCAGTCACTTGATTCATTATACTAACAACGTCATTTAATTAAGTTTCAGCTACGAATTCTAGACACCACCAGTAACGTCTCGGGGGTATTTCCGTTGATGTTAACGTAAACGTTTCCTCGATGTTCTTGGTTAGCATCACCAATAGAGGATTATGATATACATTCGGTGATAATGAAGTGGCCGCAGTAATTTCCAAACCGTACAGGGATAGCCTGTATAACCCAGTTACTTCTGCTGTGTGTTCGAGAGATTTATTTTGCGGTGTCCATGTTGTTAATCCTGATGCTACTGTGTATACCACATTGACGATCTGATTGTGAGGAATTTTAATCAGATTAGTTTTTTGAACAATACTATGTATTCCGTTAATAATGTCGTTGAGTTTCATGTTAGTTTCGGAGAGTTTGATATCAACGGTTGGTTGTTCCCAAAAAAAAATCTTTACTGGGTTTGTTTATGTTTCTACGAAAATTTAAGAAAGTTTGTATGTGATTAGTAAAAGTAGCATTGAGTGTAGTCATTTCGTCATTGATTGTTTTTAGCGAAGTTGTCATAGGAATTTCCTTATCATCGACGTATTTCTTCGTTGCAGCGTCGAAATCTGATTCTTGTGTTCTAAGATTATTAATACCATTGTTATTCATGTTGAGAAATGCGCGCATTATGCCACCGTTGACTAATACGTACTTAGATTCTTGATCATCGACGTATATTTTTGTTGCTGCATCTGTATCTGCGGCTGGGTTTCCAAGGTCAATAATTTTATTTCGGTTCATAATAATGTCATCCGTGAATGAATCACCAGCTCGCCTGATAAAATCGTTAACTGACTTACCAGAATCTTGTATTTTACCTTGATCAGAAAAAATAACAATATTATTAATAACCGCGGTGGGAATTCGTATAAGAACATCTAACAATTGTATATTACTCGTTTTTAATCGCCCTTGTTTATCCTGAAAAACAACGACTTCATTTTGATCCACACTTGTGATATTTAATAAATCATCGATTTCATTTCTGAGCTGATCAAGAGTTGCATTTTTAGATAAATCGACTTGCTGCTGAGCTTTGCGAGAAGATCTTCCATAAATATCTACCATTATATTTACTGATATCTGTTTAAGTGTGACAACGTGGTATATTCATGCACGACTTTATGAGGTGGCGTTGTTGATTTTGATACAGCATCAAGTACAGCGAGTACTTCTCGACCACATATCGGTGGATCAGTTAATTTTTGTGTTGGTAATGTTGAATACCAGATTTTAGAACGCATCGAATTCTTACTTTGCACTGTGTTTACATATTTTAAAAATTCATTTGGTGGTGCCAACCCATACGAATCAAAATAAATAATTCCACGTGGATCAATTGCATACGCCACCCAATGAGTGCCTGAACCAGAGTTTTTATCGAGATTAATGATACCAGCTTCATGTCGCATTGCAACGGTAGGTAATTGATCGCGCATAAAAAACCCTCTAAAGTTTTTTATATTCAGTTGCTTAGCGGCATTAAGTAAATCAAAATTAGACATAAGAAGAATCATCGAATTCGATGACGAAGTTATCGGGGCAGCCTTAGACCTTTTCCGTACCATGAATGTGGGGTCCCTGGGCATGATAATCTTAGACGGCCCGGCTGTGGAACGTTTGGTGCTCTTAGACGTCTTCCGTGTTGTTTTGCCCGTGATCTTTTTTTAAGTTTTCTGCGTGCATAATTCCTTGACCCGTTGCTTTCTTTAACGCCATTCCAGCAGCGGTTCCAACAGCGCATAATGCAGCTGCTTTTGCAACAGCTGGGGCTGCAGCGGCTATTAATGCTGGTATTGCTGCGAGAAGTGGAAATATGCCACCCGTTTTAACGATGTCCTTAATGACACTCGCAGAAAGATTGAGTTTTATACCTTTATTCAATTTTTTTTTTTGCTTCATTGAAATGCTTATGCTGGCGTTCTGATAATGATAGCTTATTCGGACCACTCGCGATTTGTTCTCGCTTTAGTGATATTTTTGCCGCACAATTATTTTTTGATGATGATTGTAGCTTTTTAATCTGACCAGGAGTCAGACTGACATTAACTAGATATGACATTTATAATTATTATGAGCGATTTAATTACATGTTTTCTACTGGGGCATCAATAACTCTCATTCGTCCACCAACACCTTCAAGTAACATCGATTTATCATTAAGTATGACAGCGACAGCTCTGTAATCAGCAATAACTGCTCGGTTTACGCGAGCTCGAAAATATATGTCAACGACTGATTGTCTGGTTAAATCTAAATGTTCCAGCGAAAAGTAATATATTGGATACAGTGTTGTAAAATCACGCTGAGATATTTGTAAACCAGAATCAATATTCTGATCACGACCCATGAATGTCATTAATCGATGATATGCACGTGCTACATGATTTAACTCAAAATTTAGCAACACTTCTTCAGAAGGTTCTTGATGTCCGTTTATCCTTAAAGAAACCTCAGAAACACCGAGTTTATCAAATATCATTATGCTTCGATTTTGTGAGTTTACCCGTGCAGCATCTTGTAATGCAATAAATACATGTCGCGGTGCAGAAACATTTTGTTGTGATGCTGTTTGCCAAGTAAATAAACCATTAATGTTACTCTAGATAGAATCTGTGGTCATTGTCAACCACGAGAACATCGATTTACCACCTTGGCTCATAAAAGAAAGTAAACGTTCTTCTTCAGGTATTGTTGGAGTCATTACTGGCATCCACAGAGAAAGTTTTGTAAGAATTACTTTACCAGCAGCAACGGCAGCATCACGCCATATTGCATCATCGTCGGTACCTTTTCGTACGAGTACCACAGTGTGTTTAGCGCCAAATATAACCTTCCTAACATTTCTGCAGAATCCAAATATATGTGACAGTGGAATCGCACATGAAAATCTTTCATCATCGCCAAGCATTGCTCGACGCGACGCGAATCCTAGGTTAAAATTTTCATTCATCGATGCGATTTCAGTTCCAGCTGCATTTAATGTTACATTTCCACTTTCTGGATGATCAGTTATATCTTTTGCAAACATCATTGATGGACCAGCTGATCTTGAATAATCATCGCTGTATCTTGCAAGACCAAGTATCGTCGTGGCAACGTCGACGTTTTCATGACAGGTCTCAATCTCTCGTGAATCAATGACATATGCTGCACCTTTAAATAACGCCATGATGCCATTATTGACCAAATCAACTCGATCACCAATTCCATAATCTGTATTATCTGCTTTTAAAAGTCTACCTTCGACTTCAATAAATGCTTCAGCGGGTAAGAAATATCTGCTTGTATCCTGAACTTGTAGTTCAATTCGTCCACGCTCGTCAGGTACACGTGCGTCATAAGAATAATATTGGTAATCGCGCACAGTTTCATCTTTTAAAACTGGTGCGTCCATGTCAAACGCGGGATCAGATATACGCTTGAACATATTTATTATTATCGTCTTCGTCTAACACGAAGACCGCTTCCTGCTATCAGACTAGCGGTTATATTTTTTTTCTTTTTCTGACATTGTTACATCAGCTAATTCTGCTAGTTTTTGATTAGCAGCTTGATTTATTATTTTACTGACATTTGCGGGCATCACTTCAGTGCTGGGTAATTTTACTGGCTGAGGTTTTCGTCGTATTAATCGCGCTAGTCTATCCTTGATTGCTGAGAATGCTTTGCTAGCAACATCACCAACAGCGCCAATACCTTTTTCACGAACAACATCAATAGCTTTCATTCCTAGTTGCTTTAAAAGCGGTATTGCTTTTGGGGCTATCCTTCTAAATAGACCCTGAACAACATCACCTAGTCCATCTCCGTAGGTCGTTTGGTATACTGGTAATCGTGAATTTATTACCCTGACCATGGTTGGTCTATGAGTATTGTGTATGATCATATTATTATTAAGTGATTTTATCACTAATTGCATCTAATTACATACTCAGTCACTATGATACTCATCGGCGATTTCATTAATAATAATATCCATAACACCACCTGTAAATAATCGTTTACAAATATCAGCTGCTTCATTAATGATTTCTGGGGAATTATTGCCAGCTCGTTTTCCTCCCATAAGAATTTCTAGTCGATCAACATCAGCAAGGACGTTACTGGGACAAGTAATAAGGCCACTTCCTAAACCACTTCCAGTTGCACCAGGGTCTTGATATTCTTCCTCTGTTGTTCTAACTGGTTGTCGTGGTGATTTCAATCGTTTCATCATTTCTTGTCGTTGTTGTTCTCGTTGTTGTAGCTCTTGTTATAGTTGTTGTGATCGTTGTGGTGATGGTTGTTCTCGTTGTTGTGGTGATAGTAATTGTGGTTGTGGATAATCACGAAATGATTGTGGAAATTGTTGAACTTGTTCTCCAAGTGTTTTTACTGGTTTCTGTAATTGTTTAGTTCTTTCGATATGTTTATGTACAGCCTCATCAAATTCATTAAAATTAATAATATCTTCATTAGATCTAATTTCTGGAATATCAGCAAAGGTGCGATATACATCCTTGATCCAATTGGCAGAGCTTAGAGATTTAATATGTTCTGGTTTTACATATTTTTGTCTTTCATAGTATCCAAACGCGGCAATATCAATTAATTTTTTTGGATCCCTGATAGCAGCAATACCTTCAGGTGTAAATTTATCCATTATCTTAATTCTGGTTCTTGGTGGTTTAGGTTGTGGTTGTGGTTGTGGTGGTGGTTGAGCTGCTTGAATACGAGCAGCAATATCAACAGGTAATGCTTCAAGAGCTCTTTGTGTTGATTCAGTTGCTGTAACAATTTTCTTTGTTGGTTCGACAATCGGTTTAAATAATTGTTCTGTATCTTCTGTAAATTCCACTTGAGACTCCTGACGAGCTTGTAGTTGTTGTTTAACTAAATCACGGACGGGTAAATATTTTTTGATTGCCTGTAGTCGCTCTCGAGCTAATCTAGCTGAGTGTGGTTCTCCATTCATTATTGAGAATATTTATAATGGCTGTTTAATTTACAGCAGCAGAGAGGGTGAACGACCAATACCGAGTGACCAACGCGTAAACGAAAAATTCCTAAAAATAAAAACGCGCGTCAGAGATAAAGTAACGAGATAATCCAATTAGAGGTTGTGGTTTAACCTCGCTGACCTTATTTTTTCAGCCTTCGTAGGAACCTTGTTTTTTATAAATAATGTCTCAAGCAAAATGGTCTGTTCACCCTCTCTGCTGCTTGCTTTGGCTTCCATTTGTTTGTAGGTGATGAAGTCGGTGGAGAGTTTGGTATGTATGAAGCGATTTAGTGCTTTCTTTTTTGCTTTTAGGGCTGATTTGCAATCTTCATTCCACCATGGGATAGTCGTTTTTCCTGTTTTCCACTTGTTTTAGGTATACTTTCCTGTGCAGTGTCGTTGATTGCTTGAGTGATGTTGTTGTAGTAAAGGGTTGCGTCAGCACTTTGTAGGTCCTCTATATGTTTTGTCCTTAGGATGGTCTGGAAGGTGTCCCAGTCTGCCTTATTAGTTTTCCATTTTGGTATGCTGGTTTGTTGCTCCTTAGGGTTGTGTAGGTAAAATGTTGTGCGAATAGGGAAATGGTCGCTACCAAGTGTACTTTGTTGCATGACCTCCCATTCAGTAATCTGAGCAATGAGTGGTGTCGCTATGGTGAGGTCTATGGCTGAACACTTTCCGTTGGCCGGGTTTATCCTAGTGGGGGTGCCTATGTTGAGTATTATCATTTGGTTGGTTCTGGCTTATTTGTCGATGTTTTTACCTCTCGTATACGTATGGTCGCTTCCCCAGTCTATGTTGTGAGCGTTGAAACCTCCGCAGATGATGCTGTTGTTACCTTTGTCTTTGAGTATTTGGGCAAGTTCCCGAGAGGGGTTGGTGTTGGTGGTCCCTGGGAGGTATGTTATAGATGGTGATCTTTTTCCGGCCGATTGTGAGCATAATTCCTTGATGTTCGATTGTGTTGGTGGTAGGGTTCGTGGTGTTATTGATTTCTGTGATGTTGTTGAGAGTGTTGTGTATGTATATGGCGATACCTCCTCCTTTTTCCCGTCGGTCCTGTATTTGTGGAAGCTGAGGTCGTATCCTTTAATTTTCGGTGTTGTTTTGTTCTGATTTAGGTGGGTTTCTTGTAGGCATAGGATATCCGGTTTGTTGTTTTCTGCATTGATGGCTGATTGAAGTTCTCCCTGGTTTGCAATTAGTCCCCTGCAGTTCCACTGCCATATGATGAATTGTGAACCGTTGTTAGTATAGTTGGTATTTCTCGGTCTGTTGTGGTCGTGTTTCATAATTGTGTCGTTGGTATTTACGTGATGTTTGCTACTTGTGCAGCTATTAATTGGTTGGGGAGTGAATTTTCTCCAGTAGATCTTGTAGGGACCGGCAGAAGTCCTCCTTCCTGATTTGGTCTTGGTGGATATTTTTATTTTAGTTCGTTCCTTATTTCTCGTAAATATTGAGTCATGAGGGTTGAGGTAATGGCATCCATTGTTTTTTGTTTGTCCTTCTTTGTTGATTGTTCAGTGTCATAATTTTGTGCATCCTTCTCCTTCTTTGTTGGTCGCGTCTGTTGCCGGAAGTGTTGGTGTTGGGTAGTGTGGTGTTGTAACACTTCTTGGTTTCGGTGTTGGGTTTTTTGTTGTCGTTGGTGGTCAGGGTGTTGTCGCGTGTCGTGTGTTCGGTGTCTAGTTGGGTTTACCTTTGTTGGTGGTGTTGGTGCTAATGTGATTGGCGGTGTTGGGAGTAGTGCTGGTCTATTGTTGTTTTTATACTGAGGGGTTTTTTCTCCCTTGTTAGCACAGGGCCTTTGTTGGGTAGGTTGGGGACGTTGTGGTTCCTGTTGTCTGCTTGATGGTGCTGGAGTTCAAATGGTTGTTGGCGTGTTGTTTTTAGGTTTTGTGTTGTGAAGATCCTTTGCAGCTTGGTTATATCTGATATTTTTTTCCTCCATTGTCTTGATGATGTCAAAAACTAACAATACTCGCTTCACCATCAATAACATGGAACGATCGGACCTAAAAGAAACACTCACGTTCACCTCTTTTTCACCTACAAACACACTTTATTATTGCTCATACAACAAGCCAGGGAAACGAAGTGTTTATTGGCAAACTTCTATTGTTTTAATTTACAGACAAACACACAAAATTATATGATTGGCAATTTGAGAAGTATCTCTTTTCTAGATTGTTGGGGGTAACCCTGAAAAGGACTGTTTTGTTGAAGGGGGTTATGGCAATCTCTTATCGTCTAAGATTGCGTCCCCGTCTGGCTGCAGGCTTTCCCACAGGATAGGGTCTGCTTCTGAGGAAGGAGAAGGAGAATTTCTCGTGTCCACTGCAGTCCACAAAACCTGTCTGACTCCTGCTGTTGCTGCTGATGTTCTCTATGCTGTTTATGAAGTCCATACTTCTCCGTCCATTCTTCTTGTTCCTTCTTGATTTCGTCGTTAAACACCTCTACTATCAGGTCTTGGGCTACTTTAAACATCCTGACATTCTCTATCTCATCAAGCTTGGGTATCAGGTTTGCCTGACACGATGTATATTCACGTAGGCTTCGTTCAGTTTAGCTAAAATAGAAGGCATATTCATAGGTGGATGAGTCAACCATGGATGGTCAGATTAGAGAACGCCCCCCCCCCCCGCATTATATGGCTCAAGCGCGGACGCGATAGAAAACATCCCTACGATCTTTTGCAGTCGGAACGCCATATTTCATGGTGAGGGATAGAGAGAAGTCAAAGAGCATGTATAGTGATAAAAAAAATTTAAAACAAACCACCAACACTTTTTTCAAAAACAACATTTTTATTTAGCCAACAGTTTACCAATACATACTATAACATCAATTCATATAATATCAAAGAACACATTCTGACAAGGTTGACAACGTTGTGAAGTGAAGTTAGACTTCCACGGACGGAGGTCATTGCGCTATTGATATACACTACGTTTCCTAGCTAAAGACAAGAGATATCGATAACGGTCACAAAACCATCGATCTACTTTTTCATCGTTTCTAGAAGAGTCACGATCAAAATAAGTCACTAAATATTCTAAGGGATATCCAAGACTGCGTTGATGAAGAAAATGCACACAATATTGTCCACACACCATAGAATAAGTGCCTTGTAAGTTCACATTATTGAATCGTGTGGTCTGGGCATTTCTTCTCATAAAGTCGATTATGTCGTCTTCCATAGGCGGTAATCCATACGTATCAAAATACTCCACACAGGCATCGTAGGGAAAGTAGACGGCTACCCAGTGGGTTCCTTGGAGATGACTTTCGTCCGTGTTGATGACATAAGTTTGATGGTCTTGAGGTTTGCGATGAGGAAGTTCATCTTTAGCGCACACGACCGGATTCCAAGAAGCGGTGTACGAACGGTTTTTCAAAAGGTAATAAAGTTCCCAGGTATCCATTTTTTTTTTTATTTTTTTTTTTTTATTTTGTTGGTTCTTTCACAGGTAATGATAAGTCATCAATTCAGTCCTGACGTTTTGCTTAAAATTCACTGTCAAATAATTGTCTCTTCGCTTCGTCTCCGTACTCTGGTCCAAGAGAGATTCGATGCGATGGATCTCTAGAGCAGTCAAAGGAGGGAAAGAATGATCACGTGTCTTTATACCACTGATGCAATACTGCTTCTTCCAAAATCAGACCCCAAGCGTCTGTCAGATACTCGTCCAATTTTTCTTCTTGACTTATCATTAGGCATTTATCGATCGTGTTGATTTTGACTGGGATGATCGTTTGACATCCATAACAATCTTTCTTGGTCAACGCTGTAATTTTTTCCGCCAGATGTTTAGCAAAACAGGAAACTAAATTTTCTTCTTGTTCTGACGATCTGGACATCACCATCTCCTCTTCGTCTTTGTCTTTTTTGGTGGATGGTTCTGCTTCCACAATATCCTCCCATTCCATTTCAAAAGATTCTTTACCATTCAAAGAAGGATTAGTGTCTTCCATAGCTTCTAATAGTCTAGAATGACTTCTCTCAAACTGTTGATTTCTATCGTATTATCAAATTTGGCATACAAGATGACGTTCACCGTCTCGGTTGGAGCTTTAGCAAACTGAAGTTCCACACGAATCTGGCCTGATTTTATAGGGTGGAAATGTCCCTCGTCGCTGCCTTGGTCTGGAGTGAAATCAAAAGCCCACAAAAAGTAGCCTCCTGCATAATCCTCGTACGTAATACCGTGGCTGGTGTTGGTCCCTAAATGTCCGGTAGCTTCGTACAGGGACAAGTACGATCTCAAGTAATTCTTCTTCTCAAAGTTAGGATCGAAAGGTCTGGTGCACAGAGTCTTGCCATCGCGACTGACTTCGATCTTGGACACGTCGAAGTGCTGAAAGTTGAAACGATTTTCATTGCGGAATCCGTTGAAGGCTGCATTGCTATCGATGCCAACGATTAAACGTTTCGGTAACTCTCCTTGCAACAGATGATGTTCGACCTTGGATCGGAGTCCAGTGGCAATGACGAAAGTTTTCACTTCCACTCGTCGTATCGGATACTTGGCGGTCGTTCTGCTCAAAGTGTGACTGATGCCGTTTCCCACTTTAGGTAACACTTCCACGCGACGCACGTAAAGTCGAGCTTCTAGGATTTTGGCATTGTAATCGACATCAGCTGCATCCATCAAGTAGAAAGCTGGACTGCTGAGATTCAGTCTGGGGCGTTTATCCACTCCGTTCAGCAAAAACGCTTCTCTTCCAACCGCATGTCCAAACGCAAGCGGTTCATTGGTTCTGCCCTCTGCCCGTTCTTGATTTTGTTTGGTCGGTCGTTGGATCCCACATTGTGGTTTGGTTACTTATCTGTAATCAAATCGGTGGCATTAAATTTGCCTACCGTGTCAAGTTTCCATACCACGCAAGCATCCAGATGGGTGTTCTTCGCTTCTTTTTCGTACGTCAAGAGATTTTCCAGGTACACTCGGTAAGGCTAAGTATCCATGCTATTGCTGACCAGTTTGTTATCGAAATACAAATCCACTTCGTTGAGCAAGGAATGCATGAAATTGTTGACGGGTGCTACTAGCTCATTGTCTATAGAATTTCCAGTCGGATCGAGAACTTTGATTTTCAAGTACAAGTAACTGCTATTCAGATCGATGTAATCTTCGGGATGTCCTTTAATTTCCAATTTGATGGGAGCTGAATCCGTCAAAGAGGAGACGGAATGAAATTAGAACCATTGGGATTCTTGCATTGTCATCATAGTGGGTGGCATGGCAAACAGATCCAGTTCCGACTTGGAACAAGCTCAAGACTCTTAGTGCATCATTTTTTCCTCTGTGTGATTTAATAATCAAAAACGTCTAATTCTGGGACGGTTCTTCTTTCCTTCGTTTTTCTAGCTCTGGGGGTGTGAAGGCCTCTGAAGGGTGTCTTCGTCGTCGTCACTTTCTGCCTTGTCCTTGCTGTAGCGTCAAGAAAGCAGGAATGCCTAACTGGGCGGCATCCAGGGCATTTATAGGAGTTTCTTGTCGGCCCAAAATGTACATTGAATCTGACAACAAATGTGTCCACCAGATGTTGACCGCTACCTCCAGGTTTCAAAATGATTTGCTCTTTGGTTTGAGTGTCGATGCGGGGATCTGCCAGCTGAGTCAAGGCTAATTTGTTTCTCTAAATAAAGCGTTTGTTTTGATGTGGAATGTGAATGATGCCTTGCAGTAATTGACGTGCTGTCACCGTAAGACTTCTCTAAGACTGGCTACTAAGACATGAGCACATATTTGTGGATTTTTTTTCTCGACTGATGCCGTACAAGACATGAATCATTTTGACGGGAAGATGAGACTGAAGGGACGTCATGTTGACGATTTGTGAGACAGACCAAAAGTGTCCGATGTTTTTATAGATTTTTTGTTAAGTCGACGGGGACGTGTACACAACAGGCCCTCAATCTTGGCAACACTGGTAAAACAGATCGGTACGAAATCGCAAATAATCAGAGGTGGTGGGTTTTAAATCCACGAGTAAATAGGCGTGAGGGCTTTGAATGTTATCGTCGTACTCATGAGTCAGCCAAGGTATTTCTAACTGTTTGGTTAACACTTGCACTTGCGATTTATCTCTAGGGCTTTTAAACAAGACCACGTAATGAGCACTGAGACTGATGGTGCGATGGGCTTTACTTTGTTGAAACAAATATTGGGTGATGTAAATGACACTGGCATTACGATGATGCCCTTTACGCGTACACCACAGTTTAATTCCTTCTTCGTCTTCTACTAACATGTCGTCGAAGATGACCAGATGAGTTTGACGGGGGTCAGACAAGATCCCTTGAACCAAGATTTGTTCGTTTAAAAGAGTTTGGCAATCCTCTAAATCTTCCTTTGGAATTAGGTGTACTATGGTCACCTTGTAAGCAGAATGAGTGTCATCCAAAACTTTATGAATCTCACGTATTCATCAATGTCTGACCAATGGAACACTTTGAAATGGATCAGTCCTCTTATATCATTCAGGTGCCAGTGGTTCCAACATCAGTGACGTAAAAGATCCAATTGTTCTTTGCGTTAGACTTGTATTTTTTACGAATTCTCGGTAAATGCGTTCTCGGAGTTCTAGAGGTAGATTCTGAATGTACTCTTCTAAACAAGTCATTCACAACAATGTCTTTCTTTTGTCGGAGGTAATAAATGTACTTTTTGCGCAGAACTGATCTTACTCCAGTAGCGAATCCAAATTGTTTAGTTACTAGTTCACACACCATACATCGCACAGACGTTTTCTCTTGAAACAAGATTTGTTTGCGTAAAAGAGTTTGATATTCCTCTAACTCTTCCTCTGGAGTTCGGTGTAGTATGGCTAGCATGTAAGAAGCAGGATGAGTAGCAACCAAAGTCTTCTGGTCCTCATGCAGTCGATGAGGTACGGTGAAATCCGCAGTAGTTTGCTCAGGGTTGGGTGACATGCGTAGGGTGGTAGCCACATGGCTTCACGTGGAGGATGACATTGACAATGAAAACCAGTAAAGTGAAAAGGTGTTCGATAACGAGTTGCATCGCTTTTGAATCCATCGGGTTTGACACGCACAGCATCAGTTTCCATGGTAGGTATTGTAGTAGTAGTAGTCATAGCAAGGTTTCCATGATGTGGTACTGAATCACTGAGGTCACAGCGTACGCCATCCCTGCCCTCGCAAGGCACAACATCGCACTCCACTTGAGTATCAACGAACTTGAATGGTGTTGTCTGTTTAAAAGTATTCATCTATCTCGCTTGGGGTTTGTAGTTAGAATGAACTATCGTTTCTTGGACGTTGTCCCTTTTTATACTAGTTGTAATGAAGTCTCAAGCTTGTACATCTTTCCTTTTTATGTCTAGTTTTGGAAGTCTTCCTCTTTTTCTTCCTGTACAACGGCACTACCTTTTCTAAGGTACCGTCATACCTGTACCGTAGTGTGATGGGTGGAAAGGCCATAGAAAGTTAAGGACAGTTCGGAGACCATCGAGTATGTTCCAGAACAGCTGAATCTTTATAGATACATCGATCCTTACGCAACCTCAGAACACAGCTGAAACACTGTACTTCGTATCCCAATCCAGTCTCAGGTCCCAAGTAGACAAATCCTGTTCTAGCTAAAACATTCGAAGTAGGTAATCCTTCCCTATCTGTAGGCCATTTTTGAAACGTTTCCAATCGACTGTCACAATCACAATAGTCAGGCAAGAAGACAGGAAAATTGTATTGTTTGAACTTGGAGTTCCCAGTGGGTCTCTCATTCGATTCTTGCTGTGTCGAAGCCATCCTTCTTATTGGTGTCTATCGTCTTGGAACAATTTTTTATAACAGTGTGTCCGTACAGTAAGGTGAAGTGATTGGGCAGCCGCACTCGCTTCTGGTACACGATTTGATACATTATTTCCAAAGGCCGACTGACGATTTGGTGTGTGGCTAAACGTACTATCTTGTGAGGTTGGTAAGTTGTCACTTTAAAATCTCAATCCTCTCCAGACTCCAAGGCTTCTTTCAATACCAGAAAATTCACCACTTGACTGGTGCGATACTTGAGAGTCAACAGTACTTCGCAGACTACAACAGACGTCATCGCCTTCCATTTTGGATTTCATCGGGATTCTAACTCTGTTTCATTCAAGACTTTTTATTACTAAAATTTTAAATTTTTAATTCTTGGATTATTTTTGGATTTGATTCGTAAAACTGTAAGTTCTTTTTTCTCATTTTTCACATGGTATTCTAGGTAAATAAATTATTTGTTTAATTTTACGAAGCTTGTTGTCTTCACTCTTTTCTGTTAGTTTTTGTAAGAGCCTAGAATCGTAACACATATGTAGCTGGCCAAAATAGTCTTTAAAACATTGCAGAAAACAGCTACTACCCAAGGCAAACTGAATCAATGGACAAATATAACACCTTGTTATACATATTATTTGTTCAGTATTATTTCTTCAAAAATGTTCCTTGACTCGGAAATATCACTAGTGTGTGGACATAGGTCAAAGTGAAAATGTGTGTAAATAAGGATTTGATAAAGAAAATAATTCATTCATGTTTTAAATGTCTGTGGGAATCCATTTTTGATCAGATTTTACAGTTGTGTTGGTGACATGAAATATAATTCGAGAGGAATTAATTATTGAAACCATTTATTTGAATTACTGAAAAATTCACTGACTTTTGGATTAATGCATTACTTTGGACTTTTGTGAACTCATTCAAAGACATTCTGGATTGCATCATTGTGTTATATTTGGAAATTCAAGACAACTCGAATTCGTTTGGAACATTTTATATTTTGTGGCTAATCGTAAGACATTTAGGTTATTTGGAATCTAAGTCACAATATTGTAAGTATCATTTGAATTTTCACTTTGTATTGTAGGAAAAGTAATTGCTTATTGATTCTTGGTTAAATTGTTGTTTCACTTTCTTTCTGTTGGGAGCTCGTCTGAAACCAGGATTTCTTTAAAACATTTCAGATATATTACAAATTGCCTTTAAAATTTACTCTGACTTTGTTTCAGAAGTTTTCATTGTCCCAGGTAAAGATTTTAATTTCACACATTTGAGAAATCTTTTTTTTGAAACCAGCAAGCATTGACAATATCATGTAGTGTCGGGATCATCGTCATCTATTGCTGAGAACTCTGTTTCAAATCCTACCAAGGACAGGTTATAGAATGTGAAAAAAGACAAGATGAGCAAAGCAAGAAATAAAGAAAAGTTTGATTCAGTATTTGGATGGGAAATGAAAGTTTGTATAATAGTACTTTGGGTTTGATTGGTAAGTCTGGATCTGTTTTGATAGGAAATTAAAATTACTACAACTAAAAGACGAGATGAAATTGGAATTGAGAAAGCTTCAGCTTCAAAAGGAAAAATGAAAATGAAAATTTAGATGGAGACAAGGAAATGCAGATGCAGAGACAGGGGAAAAGGAAGAGAGGGAAATAAAAATGTAGATGCAGAGAGAAGAAAACCAAGTGCAGATAAAAAGAGAAGAGAAGGAAATGCATTATAGATTACAAGAATTAGATCTTGAAGGTGGAGCAATAGCTCCCTTTTTTACACACAATTTCGGGTTTTGATGTTACAAAAATATTAGTAGATAAATACTTTCTTCACTTTAAGAAAACACCTGAAAACTTGAAATGGGCTAGAGAGCATTGGACTTTGTTGTTACAAAGTGTACTTATTAGCAAATCTCGTTCAGTCTGCACTTATTGTCGGTACAATAGTGATAATTATAATGTGGTTAAGCAATGTATCTTGAAGGGTTATGAGTTGGTACATGAGGCATATCGTTTAGGAATCATTGAAAAGAAACTTGGCAAGCTCTTGTCGAATTTGCAAGGGAAAATGAACTATTTGATAGGTTGTGCTCATCCTACAGTAACGAGTTGAAGCATTGCATCCTTAAAGATCTCAAGACCAATATTGATTAGAACAAGAAGAAACCGTGGATAATGCTGATCATACAGCTGATGATTATTCTTTGAAATCACAAAGTTTTATTTGTCTTAAAGTCTTCCTCTCAGTATATTTTTAAATAAAAAAAATCCATTATCAGTCTCATATGAGTAATTCGAAATCTCAATCTGGCACATCTTTTAGAAATCAAATATCTGATAAGGATGATCAGCAATCCTTATTTCTATCTACGTACACTTATTATAAATGAAAAGAGCATGTCATTTCTGATCACTAAATGTTGAAAAATAAGAAACAGAATAAAGATAAAGCAATTCCAAATGCTTTCATTTCAAAGAGGTCAAGATCACGGTCTTGTATTTGAAATCAATACATTTGCTGTGCCAAACAACCTTGTCTGATTCTATTTGGAAAATTATGATAGATTCATGTTGGAATGTTCTGTATCACTTACTGGTAATTCTGCCCCGCCTATCCCTATTAAAATATTAAGGGACACGGGGGTTATCTGAGCCTTTTGTTATCAGGTACCAAACAGAAGTTACCTAAGGCTCGTCTGCAACCTATTCCTGCATTTGACGAACCATTTAGCCGAATAATGTAGGCTCTGTTGGTCAATTACCTAAGGCCGAGTCAGGCAACAAACACGTTGTCAATAGTGTGTGCACTCACAAGATTTGCTGAGGTAATTTCTTTGAGAATATTATAACTGAAATTATTGTAATACTTCGGTAAAGTTTTTGCACATTTTGGGCCTGCCCAAATCTGTTCAGTCTGATCAAGGGTCAACATTTTATGACTTATTTTCCAGCATTCATGAATTTGACATTCAACAATTTAAATCTTAATCATATGAGCCTGAAAGTTGAGGGACTTTAGAAAGCTTTAGAATGATTTCATGAAAATTTGAAAATGATTATGTCATGTTGTATTGATACCTGAAATGATTGGGATGAGGGTGCTTATTTACTGTTGTTTGCGTTAGGAATCGGTTCACGAATCGTTGAGTTTTAGTCCTTTTGAACTAATTTTTGGACATACTAAACTTATTAAAAAGAGAAACTTTCAAACGAAGTTTCCGAGATTTATCTTCTAGACCGTGTCTCTTATTTCAAAAATAAGTTGTCAAAGACTTCTTAAGCAGCAAGAACTAATCTTCACTCTGCTCAGTCAACTGAAATTAAGGTATGACAGAAATACGAAGTTAGGAGTTTTCAACCTGGTGATAAAGTTCTGGCTTTCTTCCCCAAACATAATCTTCTTTGGGCTAAATTTTATAGTTCTTATACAATTAAAAAGAAAGTAAATGACTTCAAGTTCATCCTTAATACTCCTGGGAGGCTGAAACAGAAACAGTTCTGTCATATAAAACGAATAAAAGAGAAGTTTGATAGAGATTGCCCTGCTAATCTATCAATTATTCTTTTGCATCAACAACCACAAAAAGTGAACTAAAACAGCTATTATGTGAATATGAGCACTTGTTTCGGGCTGTTCCAACATAAACAAATAAAATTTAACACGACACTGAAATTATAGATTTTATACTTGTCAAACAATATCCTTAAAAATTTAATCATCTCAAGCAGGAATATTTTAAAAAATTCAGTATTTCCTTGACAGTGATTTTTTTAGAACCAGGTAAACTTAACGGGAGTTCACCATGTACTCTTGTGCCAAAACCAGACAATACATTCTGCATTTGTACTGATAATAGAAAAGTAAATGGTGTTAACAAAACGGATTCATTACCAGTGCCAAGAATAGACGATTGCATCAAAAAAATTGGAAAATCAAAATGTCACCAAGTTTGACCTTTTAATAAAGATTCTGGAAAATTACACTCATGGAAAGAGTTAAAGAAATTTTGGCATTTGCAACTCCAGTCGGCCTTTTTATCAGGATAAAGTGATGCCTTCTAGAATGAAAATTCACCATTTCAATACCTAATGAACATGTTAACTTCTGGTCTAGATAATTGTAATGTGTACATTGTTGAAGATATCATCAACTATATTACCTGAGATCACTTGGAATTCTGTGATGCAAATCTGATAGACAATTTAGGTAAATATGAGATTTTGTTGTTCTTGTTTCACATTTTTAGGACATATTGTGGAACAAGGTTATGTTAAACATTCGGAAGTTAAGGTCAGGCTGTCTGATTTCCTAGTGCTTATGTGTAAAAAAAAAACCAACTGATTTGATTTTTGGGTACGGCTGGATATTATTGTAAGTTTTGCTAAAATTTTCAATAATTGCCAAACCTCTGATAAATTTGATGAGGAAGAAATCCAAATTTCGTTGGTCTGAATAATATCAGGAATCTTTATGATCAATTAAGGAATTGGCAGAATATTAATTCAAGAAGATAAAAATGGTGTGTATTAACCAGTTTGCTATTTTTCTAAAAGCTAAACAAGCACCAGACAAATTATTCCACAACTGAAAAGGAATGTTTAGCTTTGATATTAGCTTTGCAATATTCTGAAGTGTACATTAGTCAGCTCTTTCTCTGGTATTGTATTCAGTGATCCCAATCCCCTTACTTTCATCAACAAAATAAAAAACAAAAATCAAAGATTGTTGGGGTTAGGATTTAATACAACATTCACTTTAGACACATCAGAGGAAAGATAATGTAAATACAGATCCACTCTCACATGTATAAAGTACTAGTTTATCTTGTGTATATTTTGTGTAATTAAGTTGGGTGTCATTCATAACACATCTTACGCAATTTTAAATACCATACTGTAGAATCATATGTATATTTGACAAATATGTAAAAGAAAGGTTTATTGTATAAATCTTTCTTTTCTTTATGAGGGGAGGTGTTATGTATGTTTATATTGCATGCTTAACTTTTGTTTATGATTGTAACTTGCAAACAGGATGTTTACATAGTTATATTTTTTCCATGATTATAGGTTATAAACAGAATGTTTACATAGTATTTGTGTTCAAGGCCAGTCTTGTTTGCTCTAAGACTATTTTTTTTTCTTCGTAGGAAATCATAACATTCTTTAACGACAGAGGTCAAGTGACAATGAGTATAAATTGGGATTTGATAAACAAATAATTTCTGCAAGATCAGTCTGTTGGAATGCATTTGTGATCAGAGCTTATAGTTTTTATTGTCGATATCAGGTATAAATAGAGGGGAATGATTTATTCAAAATATTCATTATAATTACCAAAGTGCCCATTGACTTTTGGAATTATACATTACTTTAGACTTTTGTAACTCATTCAAAGACATTCTAGATTGCATCATCATCATATCAGGACATTCAATACTACTGGAACTCATTTAGAACATTCTATATTTTTTGACTTGTGAAAGGACATTTAGGATTATTTGGAATTTAATGCACAATACTGTTAGCATCTCTTGAATTTTCATTTGGTATTGAAGGGAAATAAATTGCTTATTGACTGAACTAAAATTGTTGGTTTCACTTTCATTCTGTTACATATTTTAAGACAGAGTTGTAACCAAATATAATGTGACCAATGCTTGATGAAAAGATGATATGTCAAACAACAGAGACACTGAAGACAGATGGCCCCTGAAATATGGCACATTTCTGGAGGAACAGCAGTGTAATGATGTCTGTACAAAGCAAAACTTTAAACTGAAGTACATCTATATGGGTAGCCACTAGCAGTGACATGGGGAGGTCATAAAAATAATATCTTGGAAGAGTTATTTCCCATACTATTTAGCATCTACATTGTATATAGACAGGAAAAAAAAATTTAAAAATCTTTCTGGGAGGGCTACACTCAAGAGGCAATTGATACTAATTCCTATCATTAATATGATTGTGCACTGAATTTGATGGAGAATTAAGATATCAAGCAAACATGTTGCATAGTGGTATTATGCCTTGTTTGGCAACTCTGCAGTGTCATTTGGAATACTCAGTTATGTCACATCTCAAAATAAAATGGTCACCCATCCAGGGTGTGTGCCTTTTTGATTTTTCAGTTTTCCAACTTGGAGACAAAATTAATCTAATATCTGAACTGTTAAGGATATTTACATTAGTTAGGTACGGTACAGTAGTCCCAATAGGATACTTATATTAGCAAGGTATGGTTCAGTAGTCCTTATAGGATACTTATATTAGCTACGTATGGTATAGTAGTCCCAATAGAATACTTATATTAGTTACGTATAGTTCAGTAGTGCCAATAGGATACCTATATTAGCTATGTATTGTACAGCAGTCTCAACTGGATACTTATTTGTATTAGCCATGTATGGTACAGCAGTCTCAACAGGATACTTATATTAGCAATCTATGGTACAGTAGTCCCAATAGGATACTTATATTAGCTATCTATGGTACAGCAGTCTCAACAGGATACTTATATTAGCTATCTATGGTACAGTAGTCCCAACAGGATACTTATATTAGCTATCTATGGTATAGCAGTCTCAACAGGATACTTATATTAGCTATGTATGGTACAGCAGTCCCAATAGGATACTTATGCTAGCTAGGTATGGTACAGTACTCCAAATAAGATACTTATATTAGCTAGGTATGGTACTGTAGTCCCAATAGGATACTTTTATTAGCTAGATATGGTACAGCAGTCTCAACAGGATAATTATATTAGCTATGTATGGTACAGTAGTCCTTATTGAATACTTATATTAGCTATGTATGGTTCAGTAGCCACAATAGGATACTAATTCAAGCTATGTATGGTTCAGTAGTCCCAATAGGATACTTATATTAGCTATATATGGTACAGTAGGCCCAATAGGATACTTATATTAGCTACTATATATTTCATAATTAACTCCTCCAGGGGTGTTACATTTCCAAATTGTGGGTGGGTGGGTGTTAGAGTACAATAATGAAAGCTAAAGTTGTTCTTTTGATGTACTCATATAATAACCACTTGTACATCTGGGGGTCTTTCTGCTTCTGAATTCAGTCATTGTAAATAGCAGCACAGTTAAAATGATCAATCGATCAACACATTTTTCCATTTAGCAGCTGGTTGAAGCAGGACTGGCAAGTCTTTGAACTTGCCGCCCAGCCACTGCATCATTTTTAACACATCTGCCTATGACTTTAGTAATTATATCTTGATATATACATTGTAACAGAGTAATCAACAGTGACTGGTGTGGCATTATGTTATAATTGTAACAGTGTAATCAATAGTGACTGGTGTGGCATTATGTTATAATTGTAACAGTGTAATCAACAGCGACTGGTGTGGCATTATGTTATAACTGTAACAGTGTAATCAACAGTGACTGGTATGGCATTATGTTATAATTTTAACAGTGTAATCAACAGTGACTGGTGTGGCATTATGTTACAATTGTAACAGTATAATCAACAGTGACTGGTGTGGCATTATTTTACAATTGTAACAGTGTAATCAACTGTGACTGGTGTGGCATTGTTATAATTGTAACAGTGTAATCAACAGTGACTGGTGTGGCATTATGTTATAATTGTAACAGTGTAATCAACAGTGACTGGTGTGGCATTATGTTATAACTGTAACTGTGTAATCAACAGTGACTGGTGTGGCATTATGTTATAACTTTAACAGTGTAATCAACAGTGACTGGTGTGGCATTATGTTACAATTGTAACAGTATAATCAACAGTGACTGGAGTGGCATTATGTTACAACTGTAACAGTGTAATCAACAGTGACTGGTGTGGCATTGTTATAATTGTAACAATGTAATCAACAGTGACTGGAGTGGCATTATGTTATAATTGTAACAGTGTAATCAACAGTGACTGGTGTGGCATTATGTTATAATTGTAACAGTGTAATCAACAGTGACTGGTGTGGCATTATGTTATAATTGTAACAGTGTAATCAACAGTGACTGGTGTGGCATTATGTTATAATCATGGATCTGAAGCAGACAGGTATTGAAAAACACAGATCTTGCACTGTGTCTTTTAAGTTTTCAGTTCTTAAAAATGGGGAGAGGGGCATTAATTACAGTGGGGGTATTAATTGGGGAATATATGATATGCATGGTACAGCAGTCCTAATAGAATACTTATATTAGCTATGTATGGTACAGCAGTCCCAATAGGATACTTATACTGGTGGTGCAATGACATACCGGTATAACGATATATTACAGTTTGTCGTACTGGCAATACATATCACAATCAGCTTTTGTGTAATGTGATGTTTTCAGTCTTGCTTTCATCCAACAAATATGTGTATTCCTTACAATTTGTCCAATTTAATTCAAGAACCATATTTTTTCCCCCAGATGCATGCTTAGCATGAGATTGCAAGACAATGTAAACATGGTGCACAGTACAATCATTCACGCAAAGTTTAATGGGAGATGGGGAGTGGCAAGTCAAGACCAAGGGATATTTTTCCAGTCAGAAATAATAATTTATAAACTTCACATTGCCTCTGATATTTATGTCCTGTTCATAATGACACCAAATGAACAGTACTCAAGAATCTGTATTTGTAAATACATCAATACCTCTCAAATAATTTATTTTTCTATCCAATGTCGGTAACATATATACAACACAGCATGCAACACCTACTGTGATGAGCGACATTTGAGCTTCAAAGAATAAAAGAACAAAACATTTAAGCAAACTGACTGCATCTGATGTCTTCCATGTGAAATACATGGTGTTACGTGTCTATGCTTGTACAAAGTAACAAAGAAAAGAGTGAAGCCAACAAGCTTTGTAAAATTTAACAAAATAATTTATTTCCCTATTTCCCTAGAAAACAAGGTAAAAATATGAAAAAGGGCTTACAGTTTGTGAATCTAATCCAAAAATTAATCCTAGAATTTAAAAATATAAGTACTATCACTAAAAAGTTCTAATTGAATCAAAGTTCGAATCCCGATGAACTTCCAAGATGGAAGGCAATGACGTCTTCTATATCCTGTTTTGTGCTGTTGTGTCAACAGTTCCTTGTTGAATTTTATGAAGAATAATATTCCGGCTTTAGAATTCTGAATAATTTCCATTAAATGTCTTTGTCCAAGAACTTTGATTAACACAAGTATTTTCCAGGGTGAATAAACTATTTTAAATAAAAAATTTAACTCGAACTGGTCACAACACAAAATACCTCTGAGCTCTGAAGGTATTAATTTACGACTGACTATTTCACTATAAAACTTCAGTTTTAGCCCCAGCTAAAATGTAATTCAGACCCAGGTGATCTGAGCGGTACAAAAAAAACCTACAAGTCAATTATCACGCACTGTAGTATAGCCTTAGCTAATAATCAATGATTCCCGCACTGGAAATGAATTTAAAAAAAGGTTGTTTACTCAACTAACATGCAAGCCAAGTATGACCTTGATTATGACCAATGATTTTCACTCTGTGTTTACCAATTCTGAATCAAGGTCAGGAACTAGGTCAGCTAAAAATACAATGTAGCAACACTACTGTGTTTTAATCAGGTTAAAAAGAACCAAACTGAATTTTCTGGAAAAATGTCAATTCCAGTGAATAAAGTTATCATTACAACAACATGTAATGAAATAAAAATAAAATAAAAAATTTAAAACACAAAAGTAATTAAATTACATATATGTAACAATGGTCTGTCAGACCAAAGTGCTTACATCACGTTAACTGCCTTTTCTTGTCCCAAATATTAATTAAAGTCAACACATTTTTCATGTTACTTGACAGACGTGTAGACCTGAATTTTAATTTTCAGAATTTATTTTTCAAATAATGAATTTTGAAATTATTTCCCCCAAAAATTCAGTTTAATAGTCACCGATGAAGGCAGTGTGATATTGCCAATAATTTTCAATTCTTAAGATATTAATGCTCTGAGTATGGGAAATTACTAACGATCATTTCCAGTTTATTAAAACTCAATCTGCATTTTTTTTCCTTTGCTTGTGTTTTATACTTCCAAATGGATTTCCTTTTTACAATTTTTATCTGCTTGTGTTCTATACTTCCAAATGAATTTCCTTTTTACAATTTTTATCTGCTTGTGTTCTATACTTCCAAATGGATTTCCTTTTTACAATTTTTATCTGCTTGTGTTTTGTACTTCCAAATGGATTTCCTTTTTACAATTTTTATCTGCTTGTGTTCTGTACTTCCAAATGGATTTCCTTTTTACAATTTTTATCTGCTTGTGTTCTATACTTCCAAATGAATTTCCTTTTTACAATTTTTATCTGCTTGTGTTCTATACTTCCAAATGGATTTCCTTTTTACAATTTTTATCTGCTTGTGTTTTGTACTTCCAAATGGATTTCCTTTTTACAATTTTTATCTGCTTGTGTTTTGTACTTCCAAATGAATTTCCTTTTTACAATTTTTATCTGCTTGTGTTCTATACTTCCAAATGGATTTCCTTTTTACAATTTTTATCTGCTTGTGTTTTGTACTTCCAAATGGATTTCCTTTTTACAATTTTTATCTGCTTGTGTTCTGTACTTCCAAATGAATTTCCTTTTTACAATTTTTATCTGCTTGTGTTCTATACTTCCAAATGGATTTCCTTTTTACAATTTTTATCTGCTTGTGTTCTATACTTCCAAATGGATTTCCTTTTTACAATTTTTATCTGCTTGTGTTTTATACTTCCAAATGGATTTCCTTTTTACAATTTTTATCTGCTTATGTTTTATACTTCCAAATGGATTTCCTCTTTACAATTTTTATCTGCTTGTGTTTTATACTTTCAAATGGATTTCCTTTTTACAATTTTTATCTGCTTGTGTTCTATACTTCCAAATGAATTTCCTTTTTACAATTTTTATTTATACATGTGCATAATATTCTTGTGCAATTGTTCCCATTAAACCTTCCCATTAAACCTTCCCATTAAACCTTTAATTGATTAATAAAGCCATATTTAATGTAATACTTTATTATTGAAAGCTTTTATTAGATTCCTACTTTTATGCAAGGAAATATGAACAAAAGCTATGAAAGGGGTTGGTCTACTGAAATACACTTTGTCATTTTTTTCAGCAGATAAGGGTAAATTAGATAAATCAACTGTCTGGAGTAAAAGCCCTCTACAGACTGAGCTCGTGTCGATTTTGGGTGACGTCATATTTATATACTCAGAAAGCCATGCATATCCATATGCACAGTCACCTTCCGATGGATCCCAGACGGCTAATGAAAGACAGGCAGATCCAAAAAGACCTGGAGGACGACAGTGGAGATGGAGATGAAGGGGACTCCTGGCGAGATGTGCATCAGACAGATTAGGGTGGTGAGCTCTGGTTGTGGCCTTATGTGCAACTCTGTGCAAAGAAGATTAAGTAATAAAGTATATTTTCAGGGAGGGCAAGTTGACCCGATCCAAACATGACCGAGTTAAGCATGAGTTGAAGCAGCAGGAAGGGTGAACCCTACAACTTTGCAGAGACTTTATTTATAAAAAATAAAGGTTCCTATAGAGGCTGAAAAAAAAGGTCAATAACATAAACCGAAGCCTATAACTTTTATTATTTCCATACAGTTTAGGTTAGCTCATTTCCGTTACTTTTTGTTGACGTATTTTTTTTCAGATTTTTATGCGATTCGTTTACTCGCGGGTCAATCAATTTTTGTCGTTCACCCTTCCTGCTGCTGTAATTAAATCATCATTGTTATATTAATAATGAGTATTGGAGAACCACACTCAGCTAAACTAGCTCGAGAGCGACTAAAGGCAATTAAAAAATATCTACCTGTTCGTGATTCTGTTAAGCAACAACTACAATCGCGTCAGGAATCTCAAGTTGAATTTGAGGAGGATACAAAACGATTATTTAAACCTATCACTGAGACCACTAAAAGTCTTATTCCTGTGTTAGAAAAAACCGCTGAAGCCACTGGAAAAATAGCAGAACGAACTAAGAAAACAAACAAATTCTTAAAAAACTTCCAGCCGAAATAGCTGCTGCGATGCCAGTCCCGGAAATACCTGAGGATGAAGATCAACCTGAAGGTGCTGAAGCAGAAGGTGATGAAGCAGAAGGTGCTGAAGCACCAGCCCCTGAACCAACATCAGCAGGTCATATAAATACTGCTGAATTGATAAATAAATTTAATGAAGAAACTATTAAGGTAATTAATGACCTTAACCTACAACAATTAGCTGAATTTGCTGTGGATAGTTTTAGTCAAAGAGGTAAATTAATGAAACCTGAACACGCAAAAAATATTAAAAACAATAAACAATGGCGAAAATATTTATATCGCATACGTATGGATGTTGAACAAGCTAGAGATAATGATCCATTATATCAGGATTATAGTGGGAAAATTGATACTTTAATTCAATCAAGAATGAATGAGAAAGAACAAAAAAAACAAAAGAAACAAAAACCTCCAAAACAAAAAACACCAAAACCATTTGAGCAATCACTTCGTGATTATCCAGAATCACCAAAGACACCATCAAAACCAAGTAAAAAAGCACCACCGAAATCAAGTGAAGAAGAAGAATTTCAAGACGCTCCCGGAGTAACTGGAAGTGGTCTAGGAAGTGGTCTTATTACTTGTCCCAATAATGTCCTTGCTGATGTCGATCGACTAGAAATTCTCACTGGAGGAAAACGAGCTGGTAATAATTCATCAGAAATCATTAATGAAGCAGCTGATATTTGCAACCGATTATTTACAGGCGGTATCATGGATATTAATGTATATCGGTCTCTCATTAATGAAATCGCCGATGACTACCACAGTGATTAGATACAATTAGTGATAAAGTCATTTAATAACAAAATGATCGTGCATGGTACTCAACGTGGACCTACCATGGTCAGGGTAATAAACTCTCGATTACCAGTATACAAAGCGACCTACGGAGATGGACTAGGTGATGTTATTCAGGGTCTGTTTAGAAGAATAGCCCCAAAAGCAGCTAGGAATGAAAGCTATTGATGTTGTTCGTGAAAAAGATATAAGCGCTATTGGTAATATTGCTAGCAAAGCATTCTCAGCAATCAAAGATAGACTATCACGATTAATACGCAAACCACAACCCGTCCGACCTCAACCTGTGAAATTGGCTAGCACTGAAGTGATGCCAGCAAATGTCAGTAAAATAATAAATCAAGCCGCCAATCAAAAACTAGCGGAGTTGGCTGATGTACCAATGTCGGAAAAGGAAAAAAATATAACCGCTAGTCTGATAGCAGGAAGAGGTCTCACTTCCCGAAGTGGTCTTCGTGTTAGACGAAGACGATAATAACAAAGATGTTTAAGCGCATATCTGATCCCGCGTTTGACATGGATGCACCAGTTCTCAAAGATGAGTCTGTGCGTGATTATCAGTATTATTCTTATGACGCACGAATGCCAGATCAGCGTGGACGAATCGAACTACAGGTTCAGGATACAAGTAGATATTTCTTACCCGCTGAAGCATTTATTGAAGTAGAAGGTAGACTCTTACAAGCAGATAATAACGCATAAGGAATTGGTAATCGAGTTGGTTTTGTTAACAACGGTGTCATGGCTTTATTTAACAGTGCCATATATATCATTGACGGAAAGAATATTGAATCATGCCTGGAAAACGTGGACGTTGCCACGACAATAATTGGTCTTGCAAGATACAGCGATGATTACTCAAGGTCAGCTGGTCCATCAATGATGTTTGCAAAGGATACAACTGATCATCCAGAAAACAGAAACATAACACCAAATGCAGCTGGAACTGAAGTTGCATCAATGAATGAAAACTTCAACTTGGGATTCGCATCACGTCGAACAATTTTAAACGATGATGAAGAATTTTCATGTGTGATTCCACTGTCACATATTTTTGGATTCTGCAGAAATGTTAGGAAGGTTATATTTGGCGCTAAACATACAGTGGTACTTGTTAGAAAAGCCACCGACAATGATGCAATATGGCGTGATGCTGCAGTTGCTGTAGGTAAAGTAATACTGACAAAACTTTCGTTGTGGATGCCAACAATGACCCCATCGATTACCGAAGAACAACGATTACTTTCTTTTATGGACAGTGGTGGTAAATCAATGTTGTCATGGTTGACTATGACCACAGATAGTATTCAAGGTACTGTTGCTGGTTTATTTACATGGCAGATAGCATCACAGCAGGGAGTGTCAGCACCACGACATATATTTATTGCGTTTCAGGAAAATGTCAGAGTAAACTCACAAGAACGAAATCCAATGGTGTTTGATACGCTTGGAGTTAGTGAAGTTTCTTTGTGGATAAATGGCCACCAAGAACCTTCCGAAGAAGTGTTGCTAAATTTTGAAAATAATCATGTTGCACGTGCATATCATCGTCTGATGACGTTCATGGGGCGTGATCAGAATGTTGATTCTGGGCTACAGATATCTCAGCGTGATTTTACATCGCTGTATCCGATTTATTACTTTTCACTAGAACATTTAGATTTATTCAGACAATCTGTCGTTGATATACACTTTCGAGCTCGTATAGCTCGACTGCCCGCTGCTGGTTACAGAGCAATCGCCGTTATACTCAGCGATAAATCGATGTTACTCGAAGGTGTTGGTGGACGAATGAGAGTTATTGATGCTCTAGTAGAAAACATGTAATTAGATCGTTCATAATATTAATAATGTCATATCATCACGTTAGTGTGAGTCTGACTCCTGGTCAGATTAAAAAGCTACAATCAGCATCAAAAAATAACTGTGAAATAAAAATATCGCTAAAGCGAGAACAGATGACCGGAGCAAATAAATTATCGTTGACCGAGCGTCAGTTCAGAAACTTCAGTGACGCTAAAAAATCAAATAAAGGTATAAAACTTAATCTTTCTGCGGGCGCCATCAAAGATATTGCTAAGACGGGTGGTATATTTCCACTTCTCGCAGCTATACCAGCATTAATAGCCGCTGCAGCCCCAGCTGTTGCAAAAACAGCTGCGCTAGGTACTGTTGGAACCGCTGCTGGAATGGCGTTAAAGAAAGCAACCGGACAAGGAATAAAAACCTCAAAAAAAAGGGAAAAGGTCTAAGACTACCAGGAACCCCGTATTCGTGGTACGGAAAGGGTCTAAGATTACCAGGGACCCTGTATTCGTGGTACGGAAAGGGTCTAAGACTTCCCGGGACAGTTTACTAATATCACCCATGTCCAATTTTGATTTACTTAATGCTGCTAAAAAATTAAAAATAAAAAACTTCAGAGGCGTTTTTATGCGCGATCAATTGCCAAAAAAACCAAACAATATTGAAACCGGTATCATTAATCTCGATAAAAACTCTGGCCCAGGCACGCACTGGGTCGGATATGCAATTGATCCACGTGGAATTATTTATTTCGATTCGTATGGACTAGCACCACCAAAAGAATTTTTAGAGTACGTTACCGGCGATAAAAGTATTCCAATCTGGTATTCAACGCTACCAACACAAAAATTAACTGATCCTCCAATATGCGGTCGTGAAACCCTCGCTGTGCTTGATGCTGTATCAAAATCAACAGCGCCACCTCATAAAGTCGTGCACGCGTTCACTACACTACGTCATCACACTTAAACAGATATCAGTAAATATAATGGTAGATATTTATGGAAGATCCTCAGGTAGAGCTCAGAAGGTCGATTTATCTAAATATGCAACTCTTGATCAGCTCAGAAATGAAATCGATGATTTATTAAATATCACAAGTGTGGATCAAAATGAAGTCGTCGTTTTTCAGGACAAACAAGGACGATTAAAAACGAGTAACATACAACTACAGATGTACTTGTACGAATTCCCAACGCGGTTGTTAATAATATCGTTACTTTTACTGATCAAGGTAAAATACAGGATTCCGGTAAATCGGTTAACGACTATGTTAAGAAAACTGGTGATGTATTTACCGGTGACATTATTATGTCAGGAAGAAAAATTACATATCTTGGAGATCCAACCTCGGATACAGACGCAGCAACAAAAAATACGTCGATGATCAAGAATCCAAGTACGTGTCAGTGCGCGGTGGTATAATGCGTGCATTTCTCGACATGAATAATAATGGTATTAATAATCTCAGAACACCAGAAACAGATTTTGACGCTGCAACGAAGAAATACGTCGATGATAGCAATAAACCATTAATGACAATCAATGATGGAATTGCTGCATTTAGAACTGATTTTATCAATCACGTGCAAACGTTTCTGAATTTCCGTAGAAATATAAACAGATCTATTAATGACTTTTTTGGAAATCCACCAGTCGCTGACATAAAACTTACCGACATTAACATGAAAATCAACGATATTGTTAGTGGAATTCCTAATATCATTGAAAAAACGAATCTTATTAAAATTCCTCACAAGCAGATCTTCAACGTAGTATACACAGTAGCATCAGGATTAGGAGTATGGACACTGCAAGATAATAATCTCAAACACACCGCAGAAATTACTGGCGTATAGAGGCTGTCTATATTTAGTAGTGCAAAATTCAGTATATTTACTACATTTCCATGGCGTCATTCAATCGATACTTTTTCTGGAGTTGTATCCGTTATAATAAATAAAGATGCGGAAGAAACATTTCTGCTGGAGGCATCTGATAAAAAAATTAACCAGAACACTATACTGGTGGTGCTTGGAATTTGTATGTGAAACTCCTCAATTAGTTATCTAGATAAATATAATGAATCAAGAGTCATTTATCGACGTTCAACGTCACAGATACGCTCAAGTATGTGAGTGTCAAACCAAACTAAAAAATATCATCGACGATTACACGATAAAGGTAAAAAAATATCGGCGACGTATGGTTGTTATTGATATAATGGTATACTCGGTTTCTGCTGTTATTGCTGGAACTGGATTATTACTATCAACAATAACGATGACAGCGCCTGCAGTTGTAACAATTATAGTTTCAACGGCAACAACATGCGCAGGTATTTTCAGTATTATCGCTAAGAAAATATCTACGTGTACAAATGATAAACTAAACGAGTACATAATGAAATTGCACACAGCAACATCATCTTATTCTAAACTATCATCGTATCTTTCGGCGTACCTCAGCGATGGTAAAATATCCGATGAGGAGTTCGCAACGATAATGGAAACTTTTCATGAGGCATTCAAAGTGGATTCTAATAATAAAGTGGAGGGTTGAATTTCCGCTCTATTAAAATAATAATTAAATACGGAGTATTTTAAATAATATCATCGTTGGAATTACTTCAGCAGATCGTAGCTAATACAACGCCGTCAAAAACTACTATGATATCATTAAGTTCAAACAATCCTGAATTTAGCGTTAACTTTCCGACTGCAATTTCAGCAAGCCAGATAGCGCTAGCACAATTACGAGTTTATCATAGTTGGCCAAATATCAGGTCAAAACCGTTTGGTTGACAACCAGCAAATAATTCACTAGTATTCGCAAATAAGAATAAACCTGACGGTAGTCCTGATTGGCAAGTTGTTGGAATTACAACGGGTAGTTATCAAATAGAACAGATTAATGACGAGTTCCAACGCAGAATTAAATCTATCACAGGGAAAGAATCTAAAATAGCGATTACTGTTTACGAACCAACACTATCAGCGGTTATTGAAATAAATTCTCCTGATTACCTCGTAGATATTTATCAAAGTTCGATCAGATCAGTGTTAGGATGGCCTGAAGTTGCACCGGTTTATAATGGAGTTTCAGAACCAACTAAAAATGAATTTAAAACGAGTTTAGAAAAATTCATTAAAGATCCAGAATATCGAAAAAAACAATCATGGAGATATATGTATTTTGGATTTCCAAACGACGATAGATATTACTTTACCGATTTTGACGGTAAAAGGTTCCCCAAGATAACTAGATCAGCATTTAATATTATCCTGACGCCGGGGGGGGGGGTATCGATATATTGTTGATGAAAATTTTTTTAAAGAATTTTTAGATATTCTTAAACCTGAATACGATAAAACGTTTAATGATTTAAGAAATTTACTTATTTCATTATCACAACATTACAACGATAACGTAAAGCAGCAAATAATCGAGTCAATAAAACACTTAAATGGTATCTTATTCAATTTATACATCGCCAATCGAAGTATTATAAACACTGCGACAGTAGTCAATGGAAATTCTTACACTGATCAAATACGTAAGCAATTATTTCTTAATCATTATAAAATTACAGAAGAACAATTACAAACATTTATTATACCAGGTTTAAATAACGCTGAAATGAAGAAATCATTAAGTGATCTTATTGAAGAATATTATTCGGGAGTAATTGAATCGTGGAGAAAAATAACCCCACCACCGGTTATACTAAAACATAATAACGACCCTTTTAGTGCTGGCCGTCATATATCGCCAGGCATTGTAAATATAACATCAGTAATTGCAGTCAATCTGGTATGCGATATTATTGAAGGTAGCTATCAGGTAGATCTTTCTAAGTCTAACCAGGCCCAGCAAGGATACATATTATACAGTTTCAGTCCATTAGCCCCCCCCCAGGGTGGTTAATTGTATCAGAGCCAATTAACTCCGTGTACCTGCGAGTTCACAATCCGTTATTATCAAGGATACACTTCAAACTTACAGACCAGAACAATCGCATCTTGGACACAAGAAATGAAGAACTAAATATAAATCTGTATGTGAGATCATAATGCGTTTTTATCACAATGCGTCATCGTAGAACAAAAAAAAAAAAAAATATCGGGTCAGAATAGTTGTTTGTTATTCTGATAAAAGATAGAATAGTTATTGTTTCATTCTGCTGCTTGTTTGCAGAAAGTGCGATTTCTCATATATCACAAAACACAGACATAATAGTTATTTTATTCAATCTGATGTCTATCAAAGATAGAATAACATTTTTTTTTTTACCAGGCAGAATATAAATAAATAAATAAATTTTTCAGTTTTGCCAGGGGTTTTGTTTAGCCATTATCACACTGACTACACTTTCACTTTCATCGTTACTTTCACTTTCAATTTCATTATCACAATACTCTCTTAACTGTCTTATACGAAAGTTTATAATCTTTTTCTGTTCGTATTCATGCGATAATTCTAGCTTAATTTTGTCAATAACTTGAGAGAGAGGTACAAACAGCTTTACCTGATTATCTGTAACTGTTGCCAGCGATTTTAACATTTGTCCTTGTATAAATTTCATGAACTTGTAATCAGAATTTAACGTATATCTATTTTCTAACTTTCGTTGTTGTAATGATTCAAAATCACACATAATTTTTTCAGGATTAAGATTATCAGATATATTTATACCGTTATGTTGTAAATTTTTAATCGCATTAATAACAGCATTGATATTTTCAGAATTCATTATATAATAAATGTTTATTTAATATAAAAATAAACAAAAAATAAACAGAGGGATCACATTCGATCTACCATTCCACGGGTTATATCAGATAAACTTAATGAGGTTCCAAGAATCTTCTATTAGACATTACCCCCAGGAGAGTTCCTAAATATCCGTAACCGAAACCTTAGAAACTCAGAGGGTTGTCTAATGCATGCGTAGGCTTATTTTTAGTGGCCAACAAGACTCTGTTTTGCCCCCAGGAGAGTTCCTAAATATCCGTAACCGAAACCTTAGAAACTCAGAGGGCTGAAGGTCTTTGTGACCTGGAACCTAATGAGGTTTATTTTTAGTCAACGATGTGTCTTTGGGAATGGCCCTTGTGTGGGGTACCCCTTTAGTGAAGTCACAAGGTCACGATCTCACATGATCCCTCTGTCTATTTTTGATGATGATGAGATGATATGATAATGATGAAAAGGCCTTTTCTTCGCGTCAGTACACCAACCCATAATGATCAACCAATGGGTGATTCAAAACTGAATCCACCATGTGTTGACATGGTGGGTTGGTGTACTCAAACGAAGAAGGGGCGGCCAAGGCCCCCAATAAAATACAAATTTTGGCATAATATCGCCTTCGCAGACAATTTGTCTTCCACGAGTTTCGAACCACGGACCTCGAGCACCAGAGTTTTACGTGTTAGCAATCGGCCATCGGACGCATTACGTGTATATGACAAAATATTTATTACATAGTTAACTGAAATCAGGATTTACTATAGCGTATTGAGGATTTCTTAATAAAATCTGATTTTATTGTGAATTTCTTAATGAATTTATTGTAAAACATGAATTTATTTCAGTTTCCAAATACTTGAAACTGTATTACATAAAAACCGCAGCTAGAAAGTCTGTGTTGCCAAGGATACTGAAATAATCGATAAGCTGGACTAACGCATTGCCATTCATTTCTATAAATAATCCGTTATACATAACACAGAATGCAGGATATTCTACTGAAAACATAAACAAGGATCCCTTATCAGTGAGATCTGAGAGCTGTGTGTGCTATGATTTAACGTAGATTTACAATATTTCGGTCATATCGGTGTAATGTCTGCAATAATAGTGATATCTAGCACTTGGTATTATGCCACAGACATGAGATTTTACACTGCACAATGAAATTATTGAAAAATCAGTGAAAATCAGTCAGATTTTTACAAATTATGAGGGTGAAAACCCCAGGAGGGTTAACGGGAATTAACATTACGTTTTTGATTTATCGATCAAATACTAGTTTTTTCCGGTTTTTTATCATAATTCGCTAGCAAAATGATCATAAAAATCTACACAGTACGAGCAAAAGAACTGGAAAAAACCAGTATTTGATCAACAAATTTAAAACCTAATGTTAATTTCCGTTAACCTTCCTGGAGTTTTCACCCTCAGAATTTGTCAAAATCTCGCTGATTTTCACTGATTTTTGGTCATTTTTCATGCAAAAAACGAGATTTCCGAATAAAACACGAGGTTTTCGAACAAAAAACGAGGTTTTCGAACAAAATCAACGAAATAAAAAAAAACACTAAATATTTATAAAAATTATTTTTATTTGCAATACTGTCGAGATCCAAATTCACTGAAATGTTTTTACAAAGTATGGACAATCAGGATATAGCTTTTGACATTAACTCGTATCTAGTATAAGCGCGACAACTACGATATTTATCGTTATGTTTGACGGAGTTATCTCGCTTAATCATTTGATAACATTAAAAATACGGTAGACTAAATATATTGAAACCTAATTTTTTGCAAAAATCTTTTGGAAAAGGCAGATTTCTGTATATTTTCTGCCACGTGTTGTACCGATTGTGGTACTATGTCAAAGTATTTACTAGCAGAATTAATTGATCTAAACACAATTTCTTCACCATCTGCATTTACGGATTTAATAGCTCTCTTTCCGAATCATTTACACCTTCCTGTGTTTCCGGATTTACAATTTTGACTCTGTGTAGTAACTCGTAAATTGGAAATCGAATTATCAAGCTTATCACCATTGATGTGATCAACTACATATCCATCTTTGATTAGTCCAAAATAACACTCGTAGGTAAATATATGTGATAAATATCTTTTTTCTTGCCATTAGTAGTAAATCTAAGATAACCAGTATTATCAATACTACCGACTGGTTTTTTTAATCGACAGTTTTTAATCACACCTTCTCGAGATGCTTCATAATTGGTGATGATTGGGTGCTTCACAAATTCATTTTGCTCCATTTATATGTAATATTTATTTGTCTAAATCATTGGGTTTTGAAAATCTAGCCAGATAATCTTCTTCGGTTTTTATAGGAGAGTCAGTGTTATATTTTTTATCGTAATATCGTTTCAGCTCTCTGTACTTTTTACCACCGCATTGCGCACACAGTTGAGTTTTTCCTCTGACTCCAGCACTACACACCACACACGGTTTTGGTCCTAAACTCCCGTTCCTGACGCATTGCATATGATAACTACAGTATTCATTCACGCATGATCTGTTACACGGAGATTTATAACCGATTTTTAACCAGTGGCAATGATTTGGTTGAATCATATACAAAAGAGTAACGTTCAATTAAATATATATTTTGCCCTAATTATAATATGGAAGAATTATCCGTGATTGAACCCTACGCAACCAGATTCGATCTTGACAGACTACCCGAGTATAAATTTAGTATTTCGATGCAAGATCTAGCTTTAACTAATAAAGATGTAACTAAACGTATCCGTGAGGCCAAGAAGGAATTTCGTGACGATGGTGCAGTTCATGCATGGTCAACATTCAGAGTTGGAAATGTTTCTAATACGATAAATGACAAACGAGGAAGAGTAATCATTAACCACCTTGATAATCAAAAATATTTTATTTTAATAAAATTTATTGTAAATACAGAAGAAGATATTTGGATTATTCGTGACAAGCGCAATCCGTCCGCGTGCAGTCAGGAAATAATATCTTCTTAAGTAATATATCCAAACCGGGAATACTAACTGGTATAGACAAACCGTATTATGAGTGAGAGTACCCTGTAACTGCGGTTATCTATGGAATATTTCCGCTGAATAATAAACCTAATGTTGGGGATCTCAAACCGATGAGATTGTCATCACTGACTTCGTCAAGGATAAACTGCGTAGCTGAGCGAGTTACAGAACACTTTACAAACGCGATACGTGGTAATGGTTTAACGGATTTTAAGACGTAAAAAAATAAATGCATGGGCAGAGTCGGTTAAAATTACCGGAGCGTCTATCAAAGATGTTGCTGAGCTAGAGAAGAAATTAAGATTTCCAATAACAGTAAAAACGTTAACCGGAGAGATTTTGTACAAACCGAAATATATAAAAAATGGAGCTCCGATAGATATTATTGATCATAACATGCACGCATGGACTGCTGCAGTAACAATATTTCCACGAGATAGAAAGGTTAAATTTTATGACGGTGATATCTTTGATTTTATTAAAAATATTAGTAAAACCGATCCTGTTTCTGTTTGGTTATTTCAGAGTTCGGAATATGATCATTACGATCAATTTGTAAGACCTAACGATGATATTTATCGTACAGAATCTCTCCATGAGGAAATGGAACATCTTGCGCTGAAATATACCTCTGATGATGTCATAGTTAGACAATTACTGAATAACTGTTTTACTGTTCCGTCAGTCGCTGCTCATTTCGCTCAGGAGAAAAATTCATGGAAAACGACACGATCGGAATTTCTTGAAGATGTCAAGAAAAGTTGTATAGAATATGGGCACGGTGGATTATGGAACACCAAAATACGATTACAACGACGTTATCTCGGTTGATATGGTAGCATGTTATCCTGGGAGTTTTCTTGGATATGGGGCATGTTCTAAATACTTTAAGAGATTCGGACATCCTACACATGAGATGACCAGGGTTGCGATAAACGGACCCCTTCCCATGGAAGGACCAGATTTTGACTTAACAGGATTTGCTCACGTAGAATCATTCGAGTTTAGAGAAGATCTCCATGCGATTACTTATATTTGGTTCGGAAGACATTTTTCAGAAAAATGTTGGGTTCCGATAGTACTATTGCGATATATGCTTGATGCTGGATTTTTAATATCGTTGAGTGTAACTGAAGCGATTATATCGTACAGTTCACAGAAGCAAGTTTGGTTACCAGAACCGGACAGATTTAATATCGATGATGCCAGGAATGAACATGATGAAAAACTTGCAAAAGATCTTGGCAGAAAGATAATCGGTAAGTTCACTCAAGGTGGTTCATACGATTATAAACGGCATTGTACAAGATTGATTATGGACGATGCTGAACTAGATTTTATAATCGCTGATACAACGGAGAAAAACACATTTATAAACCGATGTAATGCTTATTTATCAGATGGAACAAAACTAGGTACCATTGTGAGCTATCTTGATGGCGAGTCACCACAATTTACTCATTTAAGATCTTCGATGTTAGCTTATGTTTCGATAAATCAATTGTCGATAATAAATAGATTTCCTCGTTACGCTGTTAGAGTTGCTACGGATTCATTTTATATACACAAAAAATATAAAAATTTATTAAAACTCGGTAATGGTGAATGGGGGACGTGGAGGATAAAACAAGAAAATATACTTAGTTATTCTGAATCTGCCGATGTTGAAATTGCGGAGACATATTACAAAAATAATAATCAAATATCAAAGTCATCTGCACCATCTGTGTACGATCCTGTGGCTAGACATAAGACCGTTTATCTTAATGGGTGTGGTGGTTCAGGTAAAACAACTCGTGTGATTAACTTATTTATGAATAATAACTCAGATATAATTGTTTTGACACCTACACATAAACTTGCTAGAGAAATAAAAGAACGAGGAGTAAAATCATGTACATATCATAGTTTCTTCAGATGGTGCGGAGACACGTGGACTCCTGAGCGAATGGGTGAAAAATATATACCTAAGTATACTATATGGGACGAGATATGCACGGTGTCGTTAGAAACACTAAAAACATTTCTTGATTGGTTGTTATTGAAGAATACTGCTGTGATTATGTGTGGCGATCATGGTCAACCACCACCCTTTGTTGGACAGTCTCCACATGAATGGTTGAAAAAACATTTGTAGATTATCACGAAGAAATAAATGATGACCATAGATCCATTGATGAACCGCTAAAAGAACTTAAAAGATTAATCAGACTGCAGCCAGATCAAATACAATGCGAGACACTGCGTAAAGTAATTGCAGAAACTCCTATGAATGAATTTTGGACTTTATGGAGACCTGCTGATTTGATAGTCGCAAGTAGAAAGATAGTTCGTGATGAACTGCAAAAGAAATTATTTACGTTACATAAAGAAAAGTTTCCGGATCTACCCGTACCTTTGTGTTATCGCCCAGCAGATACTCGACGACAAAATATTGAAGTTGAAATACCAGATGGAGACACTGTCTGAGTACAAAATCTTGTCTTGAATAATATCGTGTTGGTTGCTGTTGATGTTGTTGAGAGCGCGTTGAACATGGATAAATCTCCATGGACGTTAGGATACGCTATAACAATTCACTCGTCGCAGGGATTAACTATAACTGATACTAGAATCTGGATTGTAGATGATCGTATTGAATGGTCGAATTTAGTCTATCTCGCCGTATCTCGAGTCAGGAGAATATCTCAACTGCGTAGGGTTATTGTAGATTACGTAATAACTGAAGAAATCACTAACAATGTCGATATCAATAAAAAATTAGTCAGCTATAAGCAGTTTGACAAAAAAAATAAGCGTGACTTTGATCTTGATGCTGAATTTATTATAACACTAAGACAACAACAGAATAATCATTGCGCAAGTTGCAACTGTAATATGTCATGGCAGTGTTTTAATCCAAGACAATTTACCGTAGACAGAATTAATAGTGATCTCAGTCATACACGTGATAATGTGATGCTGACCTGTCTTGAGTGTAATCGACGTCGAGGTTCTGGACGTTTACAAAACTGAGCTTGGTGGTAATTGCGTATCCTCAGGAATTACTTGCAATTGTTCACGTACAAATCCACGTTGAGGGGCTGTAGAATCTAGTCTGTAGATTGGAGGTCTACCAGTGGATCTTACCACCCTAGAAATTTTATGTGTAGTCACGCTCCAGATAGGATCGGTTGCTCTTTTTTTACCACCTTCAAGTTCGCCAGGTTCATATAAATATCTTACAGTTATATTACCTAATACTGGTTGTGAGAAAAATTCACGTCGTTGTCCGTAGCCATTGCTACGGGGTATATTTTTTTTTTGATCGCATTAGAAGGTTTCATGAAAGTTGCACGAGTAATTTCATTATTCAACGCAGCTATCACACTCGGTAATCTTGCAACCCATTCACGAGATCTATCCTTAAAGTCAGCGGATATTTCCCTTGCATATTGGTATCCAAATAACCGCTCAGCAAGTGTTCTATTAAATCGTTCAGCGATTGCCTGATCACGATGAATTTCAGTATGTCCTCGTCTGATTTTAACGTTATGTTTCTTCATCAACGATGATACTACTCCAAGAAATTCTTTACCAGGATCAGCTTGTAATAACCGTGGCCATCGTAGACCACCACGTTGATAAATGCGCTCAAACGCAGATGCAACTTCAGATGCTGTCTTTGTTGATAATGGCTCAGCTTCTTTGTATCTACTCGCAACATCAACGACAGTTAACGCATATCTATACGTGTATTGACGTCTACGTGTTTTAATGGTATCGTGTGGTAAAAATAAAATATCTGCTTGATGAACTTCATTAGGAACGCTAACATCAAAATGCGCGTATTGAATTCTTTTAGGTGGACTCAGGAAGATTTGCCATATTGCCTGTCGTACTAACCATGATGCAACAACATCACGTGGAACGTTTGCTGCTTCGGCGAGTTTACTAATCGCTGCTTTACCTCTCCAATACCCTCTCGGGGAATAATAAACAGATTCCATTATGATAGTTATATAATTTAATTGCCAGCCCCTAGCACTAGTTTACCTTTCATAGCAGATTTTATTAGAAAACTAGCGAGAGATTCTCTGAGAGATTTATTAGTTATAGAATTTAATGCGAGAATCAATTTCACATCTGCGAGATGTCGTTGTTGCAAATCCTTACTTTTATACGCGACATCATGAACGTGACACGCTTGATCAATTGCGTTTATTGGATACTCTCCGGGTCTTGGTTGATCTTGATCATCAAGTCGGATATCAAGTCGAGTTCCTGGGCCACAATAATTATATCCGGGTAAATGTTTCTCACCAGGGTATTTAGCCCATGGAGTTCCTGGTAATTTTCCTAACGAAGCAGCAATATCACCACCTGTCTTTGTTGCAAGAGGAATAAATTTATATTTCTTGGTGCCACATTTCACACATTTGCCTGTAAGTGCGCGTCTTTTATTTTTTGTTGTTATTGTCGTTAATTCAGCAGTGGGTGTAGGTGCTCTGCATCGAACACAATATAGACTCATATTATTTATTATATGGATATAATTGACTTTTCTGCGACAAGAAAACAAGAGCCAGTAAAACATCACCCGGCGCTACCAAATTCTATCAGAATGATTATAATAGGCCCATCTGGAAGTGGAAAGACGCAATTATTGCTCAATCTAATAATGAGATGGCTAAAGTGGAATAAATTATATTTAGTAGCGCCATCTGTAGATGATCAGCGATGCTATGAAGTACTTAAGGATTTTAATAAAAATGCAAAACTACTGGACGAAGACGATATTATTGATTTTATAACCGATATTGATGAAGCTCCATCTGTAGATGACCTAGATGGATTCATTAATAATCTCGTAGTATACGATGATGTGATGCTGGACAAACAATCAAATCCAGCTAGAATATTTTCTCGCGGTAGGCATAAAAACACGGATGTGATTTATGTTACCCAGAGATATACACAAATTCCAAAAGTAATCAGAGACAACTGCAATATTTTGGTTGTGTTTAATGGCGTAGATAATTATACTCTGCTGAATATTTATTATACTTGGTGTTCAGGCGACATGGACATGATTAAATTTAAAAACTTCTTTTCAAAAGCACAAGCTATTCCGTTTGGATTTATAACAATAAATCTACATGACCCAAGATCCAGATATCGAATAGGTCTTGATAAAATATTTGGTTAATTACAGCAGTAGGAAGGGTGAACGACAAAAATTGATTGACCCGCGAGTAAACGAATCGCATAAAAATCTGAAAAAAATACGTCAACAAAAAGTAACGGAAATGAGCTAACCTAAACTGTATGGAAATAATAAAAGTTATAGGCTTCAGTTTATGTTATTGACCTTTTTTTCAGCCTCTGTAGGAACCTTTATTTTTTATAAATAAAGTCTCTGCAAAGTTGTAGGGTTCACCCTTCCTGCTGCTGTTGACTTGTTCAGAAATGAATCCCTAATAATGTTGGATGACCTGGGTATAACACAGTGTTGTGTGACCCTGGTATAACACAATGTTGTGTGACCCTGGTATAGCACAATGGTTCAGGTTCATAAAATGTGACTGTGTCATTTACTGTGTTGTCTAATGAAGCAAGTCAGTTAGCTGAAGCAAATGTTGCATGCATCAAAATAACGACTGAGGGTGGGATAATAAAAGCAGGTGAAAAAATATGTGCTTCATTGGCACATTTACCATCTTAAATCAAAGCAAATTAAATATCAATGTGTTCCAAACTAAATAAATACTTAAAACAGTTGTTACATGTTTAATATATATTTTTATGTATACAAATTCTGCAGCACAGGCATAAATAGTTGCGTACAGGTATTCTCTAGTCGAATCAGTTTTTATCCATAAAAGTAATTCCATTAAAAATGTGTATAAAGAAGCATAATTTCTATAATAAAAAACATTTGTTAGGTCCATTCAAATCAATTTAATTTCTTGTTAATACATTCACACAAATTACTGAACTGGGTGTTTTTTTGCAACATTCATATTTGCTAGAAGTGTCCAAAGGGTCTAATTTCTGACAGACAACAAATTGCATAATTCAGACACAGAGTTTCTAAAAAGAAACATTTAGACTTTAACAGTACATGAACTTCAGCTGAAAAGGGTCAAAGGCATTGACCTAGTAATGCTCTTGCAACGAGAATTCAAAAGGTGGTGTGTACATGTAAACTGCCTGAACCCAGTTTGGGAGTAAACCATTCAATTGTTTGGGTGTAAACCATTCAATTGTTTGGGTGTAAACCATTCAATTGTTTGGGTGTAAACCATTCAATTGTTTGGGAGGAAACCATTCAATTGTTTGGGAGTAAACCATTCAATTGTTTGGGTTTACAGGAAGTTCCTGAAAAAATGTTCAGTCCTTCTCTAGATGACAATGGAAAAAATTTACAATAAACCCAGTATTCATTTGATTTTAAACTATGACTCTGATTCAATACAGAGCAGCGGGGAGTAGAATGTTTGATTATGTTAGCTAATCTCTCCACCCCTGTAACTTCAGTGGTTTTAAGGAAAGTTTCCTGTGTAAATGTGAATGATCTGAAGCCAGAAAATAAAGAGTTAAAGTTGTTGTTGTTGTAGGGTTTAACGCCATTTTTCAGCACAATTTAGGCTATACATGGCAGCCAGTATTAATGGTGGAAGAAGAACCCGGGAGAACCCGGAAAGAACCACCGACCCACAAGAAGCTACTGGCAAGCTTTCTCAAATAACCACATTGGCCGAGCCCGAGACTCAAACCCACGCAGACAGAGGTGAGATGGCAGTGATCCGTAACGGTGAGCGCTTTAGACCAATCGGCCATTCGGGGCCCCTAAAGAGTTAAAGATGATACAAGGTGGGATTGACCAAAACTGCTGACAATTCAGTCCATAAACTCATTTCAGCAGGTTTTTACAACAGATGATTCAGCAGGCATGAATAACCTATCGTTTTCCTGTAAAATGGTAGGTAAATTAATTGATTTATAAATTTGGTTAAGAAGCTTTGTTAGACCACCACATTGTTTGCTGGCCTTGTGAGCACTGAATCTTTAAGTAAACTGCATTTGTTAATACTCCTGCCCGGGACTTCAAGTTTCTCATTTCCATATCCAATTGTCTATTGCAAATAAATGTGTACAATAATTAACACTTTGACCCCTATTTTTTTGAACAATTACAGCAAGAATAATTGTTAAGGAACAAAAGGGTGTTGTGTATATTTAATTTCCATGTTTGTTAGTTTTTTATTTCTTTTCTTTATTATATGATGTGGATTATGTAAAATTGTAATTTTGTAGCTGACCCTGTCCAAAATCAAGTTCATTTTCTACCTGACTGAATTATTAATTTTTTAAAAATTCCATAAACAACTAATGCATATCTAATATTATCTCTATCATTATTAATAGAAGTAAACATTTATCTTGGTCTGAGTCAAGGATATTGTTTTTTCCATGTTCTGTATTATAATTTTAGTAACAGACCTTATAATTATAACTAAGATTTTATCCTGTAAACATCTGGAACCTTCCAGAATGAAATTTTCCTTTAGGTAATATTTTTTCTTTTTTTTTAGAAAATGCCAATTGTAACCTGAGGTAAATTAGGAGTATAAAATCTTATTACAGGAAAAATAATTTATTCATGCTTTAAAATCTAAGCAGAATCAGTAGTATTATTGTTGTGTTCAGTATTTCATTTGGGCTTGAATTTACTTATTCAAATTATTTAATTCAAGTGATTTTTCTCTGGAAATACAAAGTGCTCAAAAATAACATTCTAAATAGAGACTGGGATTGATAGTGAAATTCAATAAGGATATATTCTTGGATTGTATTATTGACGTTCAACAAAAGACTGTTGGCACACACTATGACATGGGCCAATACAGGCACATGAACACTTGCAGCATTGGATTTATTTTGGAATCTCATTCAGAACTGTAATCATCAGGACTTGTGTTACAAGTTCCAGGATTATTTGGGATTTATTTCACAATACCATAAGTTCTCTTTACATTTTTCACTTTGTATGCTAGGGAATTAAGTTATCTGTTGAATTTTACAAAGCTTGTTGCTTCTCACTCTTTTTTATTACTTATTTTAAGACCATAGAGTTGTAATAGGGGTCATTCTTAGTAGTGAGATTAACACTGATGATTAACAATTAGTGAAATAATTCATTATTAATTCAGATGAGAATCTTTTCTTTCCACGGAGCAAAAATTGTACACAGACAGTATTGAAGAAAAACAGAAAAGACTTGCTGGCTTTTATTGTTCATAGTTCAATAATAACAAAATTAACACTAATCAGCTTATAAGTCAGATGACTTTCTTTCAGAACTAAGCTAAGATGAAAGGGTAGTCATCGACTACTTACACATCTGAAATGAATATTAAAAAATTATAGAAACTTTCAAAGATGCAATCATAAGGCATTTTTTTTCAAGAATGTCTCACAGCTTGCCATATTATTAAACCAAACTCTTGTTTATTTTGGCAAAAAAAACTTTGCACTTCTTCAAGAAATTGGTGAAATTATTGTTAAATCTCATGATCCAGGGTACGACTGAGTTATATCCAAATTCATGCACAATCACTTTCCAAAAAGGATGATGAACTTTTCACATATTAGTTTTCATACTTTGGAAAAAGAATATGTACTTTTTCATGAATGAAGAAATATATGAATTTTCGGGAGCCATGCCATTATCATGTTATATCTGAATCTGTGTTATAACGAAGCATGGTAAAACAAGGTTACACTGTAACAGACATGTACAACGAAGCATGCTATAGCAAAGTTACACTGTAACAGACATGTACAATAACAAGTTTTGCATATTTCCAACCAGAGCAGTTTATGTGGAGATAGAACAACAGGTTAATAGATTGATTGTATTATGTATATCTATATTGTGCATTTAAATTTTGTCCATAATTGTTGATTGTAATGATTATGTGTAAACGCCATATTATATAGCTAATTTTTGGCTGTGACTGTACATTATATATTAAGATCATGATGCTATAAACTGGTTGTTTACTTGGGTTCCAGTTTTAGACTCAGTCTTGATTATGAACTTAGGTCAGATGGGATGTATTTTCAGTCTGCAGAAGCATTTAAGGTTGTGTTTAGATTTAATTTGAGGGGAATCATTTATTTAAATTATTCACTGGAATTACAATGTGCTCATATGACTGTTTGGACTAAACAATATTTTGTGGTTCTTGTGAATTCATTCAAAAACATGTTGGACAATGCCGTTATGATACATTACATCTGTTGGCAGTTCAGCATATTCAAGATTATTTGTACATCAACTCATTAAAAACATGGAATTCATTCAGAACACTATTCTTTTGGATCTGTGATTGAACTTTTAGGATTAGTTTGAATTTAATTCATAAAAAGTCCCTCTTAAATTTTCATTTTGTAACTTAGAGAATTAAATTATATTTTTTTTAAAGTTTTAAATAACTTGATGGTTTTGCTTCTTTTTGTTACTTAGGTAAAGACCATAGAGTCATTACAACAGACAGATGACTAAACTGACAGACTGACAAACATGAGCTGCATTCTAAAAAGAAAACAACAAAGTCCTGGATTATTAATATTTGAAATATATCCACAAAATAATTGGAAGCATTTATCAAAATAATATAACCAGTTCTAATTATATACTCTGAATACAAATTGCATTATTAAGCAGTGTATACAAGTTTTACAATTTACATACATAGTGCAGATTTGTGTATATGTATATCAGTAGATCAGTATATGATCTAATCCTGCTTGCATGATTTTGCAAACACTGTGAGTTTCTAGCTGTAAATAACAATTCTAAATTCTGAATAAAATTCCTGTGTTATCATACAATCAATTAACATCTCAATTGATTCTGTACATATGAACAATAACTGAGATAATGTTATAAACTATTGTTGAGGTCACTCTATATTGTTCAAGTCAAACACAGATGTGTCAAACAGACCATCTTATATTGATCTAGTCAAACACAGCTGTGTCAAACAGACCACCTTATACTGTTCTAGTCAAACTAAGTTGTGTCAAACAGACTGAATTTTTGAATCTGGTAATAGAGAAAGAATGAATATTTAAAGAGAGATGAATGATTTGCAAAGCTTACAAATGTGAAAGATATATTTTCAAAGACATAATAAATGTTTCTGAGACAAAAGGAATAAAAAGCACTTGATCTGTTACTAGGATTCAATGTTCAATCACATTTATCTTTAATTAGACAAATTATTTACATGACTAATTTAATTTTTTTTTCTTCCTAGTGTTCATTCATGTATGGACTGCCCTTCATTGCCTTTCACAGCCTTCATTTTCATGTTGTATGGTAGACACAGACAAAATTTCCTTCATTATAAAGTTGCCCTGATGGATATTTGTCTGCTGTAAGCCTTACTTCTCAACTGTCTCCAGCAAAAACCTGTGGTCGAAAATTCAAAATGCAGTGAAAATTGCCTTAAAAAGGACGTAATGGGATAGGGCACAAAATGGACTATTAAGATGTACAAGGTGATAAAAAAATTTCATGAACAAACACCACATCTCATGAATGGAATTAATGACATTTTTTTTCCCTGCATATAATTCATTATCTTAAGAAGTTGTGACACAATACATTCTGTGACACAGAGCATCAATGATGTCAAAGAAGATAGATGTGGTAGGAATATGGTGGAAGATATCATACCAGAACAGAAAGTCACTAAAAATTATCAATAAATCAGAGAAAGTAGGAATGTGGTGGAACACATCATACCAGAACAGAAAGTTCTTAAAAATTATCAATAAATCAGAGAAAGTGGGACTATGGTGGAAGACATCAGAACAGAAAGTGATTAAAAAGTTATGAATAGATCAGACAAAGTTTTTGTAGACTGGGTTTTGGAATAATGACTATTCATTATCTAGTCATGATAGTTTTATTTACTGACATAGGACAGCAATTAAAACCTACAATATATAAAACAAACATTCAAGTACAAATACAAACAAGAATTGCAACAGAGACAATATGATACAAACTTCACACAATTCATATGCGATGCAAATATCATCCATAATTATAAATTATTTACATCCTCACCAGAACTAAGACTTCTATGTAGTATTTACTTATCATTCTTGTAAAAGAAACAGAAAAGTAGATGTAGATACATATTACTGGAGTGAGTTTTGCTAATGCTTTCCATGAAGACTTCTGATAGACTATGTAATGCTCTCCATGAAGACTACTGACAGACTATGTAATGCTCTCCATGAAGACTACTGATGGACTATGTAATGCTCTCCATGAAGACTTGTGATAAACTATGTACTGCTCTCCATGACGACTACTGATAGACTATGTACTGCTCTCCATGAAGACTACTGATAGACTATGTACTGCTCTCCATGAAGACTACTGATAGACTATGTACTGCTCTCCATGAAGACTTTTGACAGACTATGTACTGCTCTCCATGAAGACTTTTGATAGACTATGTTCAAAGAAAGGAGGATAAGGCAGAATTAATAATGAGTGCCAACATACAATGCACTTGCTATGGTGAACACTTATCTTTTCAAACACTCTACCTACTTACACACACACACACACACACACACACACACACATATATATATATATATATATATATATATATATATATATATATATATATATATATATACACACACACACATGAGACTCCACACATAGTAATATACAGTCCAGCAGGCTGTACACTGTAAATATATAATGGCAAGACAACACATACAATGGATATAACATTTATCCCAATAAAACACTGACCACATCCTCCCCCTGTCTGGAAGAAAATGTCTTCAGACATTAAATACAGCTTGTATTGAACTTCTAAAAAAATATGAACATCATACAAGAACAATTTTCCATTACTATATACCTATCTTGTCTATCATATAAATACTACCATGACTGATCTAGTAGGTCAGCCTCAGTGGGATTCGAACCCACCCATAGAATCACTACCATCACATTTATTCACCATTCTATAGTAACTATTCCAAAAGTATGGATTACTGCTGAAATTTTAAACTTGGATTTTTTTCTTTGAAAGGGACAGTAAACAGCAAAATGCCTTAACATTTGCCATTATTGGTTAAAGAGAGCCTTTAAAAATCAAATGATGTGGTCATGCACTAAGAATGATTCTTGATCACATGTTACCAAAGAATACTACAGGCACTTAACATTGCTATCAAAGATGCCAACACCTGAGTATGTTTACCAGGAATCCAAGTGTAAATACTGCAGAATATAGGCAGCCTGCCTGGAATAGATAACATGTTTTTTAAAAGTGACAAACCCATACAATTATTTGATAAAACACCCTCTAATAAACCTATACATAAGGAAATCGAATAATAATAAATGCTGAATCCATTCTTCAATTCTGAAACCTAGAACTTTGAAAACAATTTGGCCAAAATAATAAAAATAAACATCAGTATTAATAAGATATCTGCAGCTTTACTTTCTCTTAATCTCTGCCAAATTTTTCATGTAATCAGTACTAACTGACTGGTTTGTTGTTATGTCATTTCTATTTACATTAAGAAATGAGATTCTATGTACCAGTCTCCCATACTAGTGTTGAAGTACTTTTGTCCTACAAGTGTCCACCTACAAAATTCCTCTTCAAAATTTTATCAATTATTTTGTCAACATAATTTTGGAATGCAAAATTTTTATGAGATATTCATAAGTCTGCAAGATCTGGAATGGTTGGCATCTCTGTACTAGGCTATGCTGATCAGATATAATCTCTATGAGGCTATCTTTAAGAAACGCCTGGACCTAACAATAGGTGGTTCTAATTTTCATCTGTATCATGCACAACAGGTATTAAAGCCTGTCCTAGAGAAAACCCTAATGCACCCACCCTATGTACCATATATTGGCCCCCTTTGATTTTCACGTTTTTCCTGAACCTGAAGGATTCATTATAGGGAAACCAAAAGTGCTTAGTATGTGAATGCCAAGTCTCTTCATGGTTGGCTGAGTGGTTTAAGGAACTTGCAGTTATAAGTCACTCAGATTTCACTTCTGTTAGTGTTTGTTTGAGTCTTGGCTTGACCCACTGTGGTGATGTGAGAAAGCTTGCCAGTAACTTCCCATGGATTGGTGGTGCTTCCTGGGGTCTTCCAGGGCTCTTCCTCAAACAAATATACTGGCTGTCAGAAATGACTTATCATTTGTTAATAGTGGTGCTAAACCCTCAAATAAAAAAAAATCACTCTTCATATGATGTCACGCAATGGGATTTTGTTTGTATTAACATCATGATGTCATGCAATGGGGTTTTGTTCTGTGTTCACATCATGATGTCACATAATGGGTTTTGTTTGTATTGCCAACATGATGCATACATGCCAACCTTGTGAGCGGTAATTACTCCTGATATAAATCTCAAAAAAAGCATAATCTGAACATAAATGTATTATCTATACATTACATGCCAACTTACAAGACAAGATATGAAAAATGTACATTTAATTTTACTATTAACCTGATCTCCTTGTTTAAAATTCTTGTCACAAATGGGCAAATTTCATGTGGATTAGAACCATAGTACAAACAAAACATCCTAATTGTTAATACAGATCACTCACTTTCACTAGTCTACATGTCTCATCATCATTGGCAGCTCAGTCTCTGGAGACCATGTGAGTAGCGCCCTTGGAGTGTTGTCTGTCTCTGGGGTTTTGGCATCATCTGTTGTGGCTGTGCAGGCTGATGCGCGAGTGACAGTCCCTATTGCAGTTGGTGCAGACGTACTGGGAAGTCTGAGTTGCTTGGGTTGCTGCTGCACTCTTCTTTCTCTCACGTTTCTCTGCGGCCTGCTGGACTCTCCTCCCATCAGCGACTGCTATGCCCTTGCTGACCATCAGTCTCCAGGTGCTTCGGTCCTCAGCCTGCACTTCCCAGCTGTCTGGTGAAATGCCGCATGTCTTCATGTCCCTCTTGCACACATCCCTGAAGCGGAGTGAGGTGCAGCCGACTCTTCTGGTGCCAGTGGCCAACTGACCATATAGGATGTCCTTTGGCAGCCTCCCATCCTCCATGCGTCGGACGTGTCCCAGCCATCGAAGGCAGTGTTTGCTCAGCAGGGAGTACATGTTTGGGATACTTGCACGCTGAAGGATCTTGCTGTGTGGGACGTGGTCTTGTCAGCTGATTTTCAGGATGCATTGTAGGCACCGTATATGGAAGGAGTTGAGTCAACGCTCTTGCCTCATGTAGGTGCTCCAGGTCTCACTTCCATATAGGAGGGTGCTCAGAACGCAGGCTTGGTAGACTTGAGTCTTGGTGTGTACTGTCAACGCGCTGTTTTCCCACACTCTCTTTGTTAGACGGGCCATGATGGTGTTTGCCTTTCCAAGCCTTCTTTCCAGCTCCACATCAAGCGAAAGAGTGTTGCTGATGGTTGACCCCAGGTAAATAAAGTTATTGACTACTTCCAGGGTGGCGCCGTCGATTCTGATGGAGGGGACAGTGGTGACATCTTGAGCACTGATGTTTGTCTTTTTTAGGCTGATGGTGAGCCTGAACTGCTTGCAGGCATCAGCGAAACGGTCTCCCAGTCTCTGGAGGGCATCCTCGGTGTGGGTCACAAGAGCCACGTTGTCAGCAAAGAGCACCTCCCTGATGAGTACTGACCTCACTTTGGTCTTCGAACGCAGTCGTGCCAGGTTGAACAGCCTCCCATTGGACCTGGTGTGCAGATATACGCCATCAGTGGATGTGTTGAAGGTGTAGGACAGGAGCAGGGAGAAGAAGATCCCAAAAAGGGTTGGTGCCAACACGCAGCCCTGCTTCACGCCGCTGTTAATGGGGAAGAAGTCTGAGGAGGATCCATCATACAAGACTGCACCCTTCATATTGGTATGGAAGGAGATTATCATGCTGCGGAGTTTTGGGGGGCAGCCGATCTTCCCAAGAAGTTCAAATAGGCCCTTCCTGCTGACCAGGTCGAAGGCCTTGGTGAGGTCGATGAATATCATGTAGAATGGCTGACCTTGCTCTCTGCTCTTCTCTTGGAGTTGTCGACTTTCCTGCTCTGAAGCCACACTGGGATTCCAGGTACACGCGGTCTGCCAGCAGCTGCAGCCTGTTGAGGAGGATGCGGGCAAACACTTTGCCAACGATGCTGAGAAGCAAGATTCCTCTGTAATTGTTACAGTCACTGCGGTCTCCCTTGTTTTTGTAGAGGGTCACAATGGTGGCATCGTGCATGTCTTGAGGGACTGCTCCTTCCTCCCAGCAGAGGCAGCGTAGCTCATGCAGCGGCTGTAGCAATGTCGGTTTCCCACGTTTGATGGCTTCTGGCGGGATGCTATCGCTACCTGGTGCTTTGCCGTTTGGGAGGGAGTCGATGGCTTTGCTGAGCTCCTCTAAGGTAGGCACTTTGTCAAGCTCCTCCATAGTGGGCAGTTCCTGTACGTTGCTAACGGCTGACGTTTCTCGGGAGTACAGCTCTGAATAGTGCTCCACCCATCTGGTCATCTGTTGCTCGCGGTCTGTGACCTTCGCTCTCATCAGAGATTTCAGGGGGGCAACCCCTTTCACTATAGGGCCTAGGGCCTTCTTGATGCCACTGTACATGCCTTGGATGTTTCCTGATTCGGCACTGCACTGGATTCCTTCACACAATTGCTGCCAGTACTCATTTGCTGACTGTCTAGCGATGCTTTGGATGGTGCTTCGGGCTCTTCTGAGGGCAGCAAGTATCCGTTCATTGGGGCATTTTTTGTAAGTTATGAAGGCTTCTCATTTGTCCTCGATTACTGGTTCCATCCTTGAAAGGTGTGCTTTGAACCAGTCCTGGCTGGGCTGTTCCTTCTTGCCAAACGTGGACATGGCTGTGCTATAGATGGCATCCTTCATGGCGTTCCACTTGGCTGTGGCATCATGCTCTGGCAGGTCCTGGAGAGCCTGATCCAGGGCGGACACATACTCCTCCACCTTGGAGGGGATAGACATCTGCGCAGTGTTGATGCAAGGGTGACCTTTTGGTTTGGAGCAGTGTAGTCTTTGTGACTGTTGGTGCACCCTGCTGCACACGAGGGCGTGGTCGGAGTCACAGTCGGCACTGTGGTAGCTTCTGGTGGAGAGGATGCTGTTCAGGGCAGAGCGCCTGGTGATGACCAAGTCGAGCTGGTGCCAGCGATGAGACCTGGGGTGTTTCCATGACACTTTGTGTTGTGGCCTACACTTGAAGAAGGTGTTTGTAATGCACAGGTCATGATAGGTGCACAGCTCCAGCAGTCTTTGACCATTTTCGTTGGTCTTTCCAGTGCCATGATGTCCGAGGCAGGTAGGCCATGACTCGTGGTCAGCACCAACTCTAGCATTAAAGTCGCTGAGGAGGAATAGTAACTTGTCATTAGGGCATCCCTTGATCTGTTCGTCCAGCTGCCCATAGAACTGATCCTTTATGTCTTCTGGAGACGTGAGGGTGGGGGCATAGACACTGAGGATGTTGACAGGACCTGCAGCAGTGGCAAGGCGGATGGACAAGAGATGTTCAGTGCCCCCTGTGGGAGGCTCAACCAAGGCCAGGAGGGTGTTTTTGAAGGCAAAGCCAACTCCACATGTCTACATGTCTAACTAAAGCTGAATGAAGTCAAGTCAACAAATTCTGCAATGAGCATGATGATGTGCTCAATCTGAGTGCTGTATTATATAACCATCATATTCTTTTCAAATTTGTAAAGCGCTATTGGTTTGTCCTTTTTCTGACCTGATATATTTTGAAGTTTAAAAAGATCCTTCTGCTCAAATGTGTTTCAGCCATATAATGATTGGTCATATTGATAAAGCCATGATTGGTCATGTTGATAAAGCCATGATTGGTCATGTTGATAAGCCATGTTGGTCATGTTGATAAAACCATGATTGGTCATGTTGATAAAGCCATGATTGGTCATGTTGATAAAGCCATGATTGGTCATGTTGATAAAGCCATGTTGGTCATGTTGATAAAGCCATGTTGGTCATGTTGATAAAGCCATGTTGGTCATGTTGATAAAGCCATGATTGGTCATGTTGATAAAGCCATGATTGGTCATGTTGATAAAGCCATGATTGGTCATGTTGATAAAGCCATGTTGGTCATGTTGATAAAGCCATGATTGGTCATGTTGATAAAGCCATGATTGGTCATGTTGACAAAGCCTGTTTCACTTAGCATCTGGTACTAGTTTTTAAAGAAAATATAGACTGGTCCACTATATAATTTTCAATATAACAAATCTGATAGGCAAAGTTTCAAATTGACGTAACCCATTTATTTCATGGAAATATGATTGCTATAAATAGAAAATAAGGAAAACACATATAGATCTAGGATGGATGGACAAATGTACTTGTATGTTATTCTTATGCAGCAGTCATTTTTATAGAATATTCTCAAATTTATGTAATGAGTTTGATTAAAGAGATGATAATAAAAATGACAAACAAAACATTTTATTTTTTTAATGTACTAGACAAACATAATCCACATACAGACATGCATAAGAAATAATTTGGTGAAAAAAGTGTAATGATTATGCCACAAGCAGAACGGTTGGCATGTATGCATGAATTCATGCAGTGGGCTTTTGTTTCTGTTCACATCTTGATGTCATGCAGTGGGTTTTTGTTTGTGTTCACATCAAGATTTCATGCAGTGGGCTTTTGTATGTTTTCACATCTTGATGTCATATAGTGGGGTTTTGTTTGTGTTCACATCTTGATATCATGCAGTGGGCTTTTGTTTGTGTTCACATCTTGATGTCATGCAGTGAGTTTTTGTTTGTGTTCACAACAAGATTTCAAGTAGCAGGTTTTTGTTTGTGTTCACATCTTGATGCAGTGGGTTTTTGTTTTGTGTTCACATCAAGATGTCATGCAATGGGCTTTTGTTTGTGTTCATATCATGATGTCATGCAATGGGTTTTCACTTGTGTTCACATCATGATGTCATGCAATGGGCTTTTGTTTGTGTCCATATCATGATGTCATGCAATGGGCTTTTTGTTTGTTTTCACATCATGATGTCATACAATGGGCTTTTGTTTGTGTTCACATCATGATGCCATGCAATGGGCTTTTGTTTGTGTTCACATCTTGATGTCATGCAGTGTGCTTTTCTTTGTGTTCACATCATGATGTCATGCAATGGACATTTGTGTTCACATCATGATGTCATGCAATGGGCTTTTGTTTGTGTTCACATCAAGATGTCATGCAATGGACTTTTTTTGTGTTCACATCATGATGCCATGCAATGGACTTTTGATTGTGTTCACATCACGAGTTTTGGGACAAAATCGTGCATGCCTACTGTTGAAGAGGAGTTATTATAAGAGGGATAATTTTATTAACATGTGACTGTTTGTCTAGTTTGCCAATGTTTGATTACCTTTTGTAGATAAATGCTCTAAAAACAAATTCATTTTGGTTTATGTTTATCCTCATAGGATCCAAGGAAACAGTTTTCCAAGGCATGCAAGAGTTGGTTGTATTTACATTCTGTTACACTTTCAGTCCTTTTATGAAATTTCATGATTTATATCTCTTGTAAAAACAGAAGCTCAGATATTCATTTTTAAAAGAATTTTTATTCTGCAAGATGTCAAGTTGATGATAATTACTTCCAAAATGAAAAATAAATAAAGTTTGGGCTTTAAGAATGCATTTGTCTCACCAATGATCAACCTATTGTCAGTTAATATTAAGAAGCACAATATAATGTCTACCACTGTCTACCCATCAAGCAATACATGGATATGCAGGACATTCAGCATGGCAGACACACAATATAATGTCTGCCACTGTCTACCCATCAACCAATACATGGATATGCAGGACATTCAGTGTGGCAAACACACATTATAATGTCTGCCACTGTCTACCCATCAACCAATACATGGATATGCAGGGCATTCAGTGTGGCAGACACACAATATGTCTGCCACTGTCTACCCATCAACCAATGCATGGATATGCAGGGCATTCAGTACACAATATAATGTCTGCCACTGTCTACCCATCAACCAATACATGGATATGCAGGGTGTTCAGTGTGGCAGACACACAATGGCAAAACAAAGGCCATTTCAAAACTTCCACTGAAACAGTATTATGAGTACCAGAGGAAAGTCACCTAAAATGAGTACCATGAATGGCAAATTAAATGCCTATCTCTGTGTTAAAAGTATCATGAATGGCACATTATATGACCATCCGTGTTACAAGAATACCATGAATGGCACATTATATGCCCACCCCTGTGTTAAAAGAGTACCATGAATGGCACATTATATGCCTATTCCTGTGTTAAAAGAGTACCATGAATGCCACATTATATGCCCATCCATGTGTTAAAAGAGTACCATGAATGGCACATTATATACTCATCAGTGTTAAGAGTACTATGAATGCCAAATTATATGCACATCTCTGTGTTAAAAGAGTACCATGAATGGCACATTATATACCCATTCCTGTGTTTAAATGAGTACTATGAATGGCACATTATATGCCCAACCCTATGTTTAAATGAGTACTATGAAAGGCACATTTTATGCCCACCCGTGTTAAAAAGAGTACCATGAATGGCACATTAAATGCCCACCCATGTGATAAAAGTACCATGAATGCCCCATTTTATGCCCACCGCTGTGTTAAAAGAATACCATGAATGGCACATTATGTACCCACCCGTGTTAAAAGAGCACCATGAATGGCACATTATATGCCCACCCATGTTTAAATGAGTACTATGAATGGCACATTATATGCCCACCCATGTGTTAAGAGTACCATGAATGCCACATTATATGCCCACCCCTGTGTTAAAAGTACCATGAATGTCCCATTATATGCCCATCACTGTGTTACAAGAATACCATGAATGGCACATTATATGCATACCCATGTGTTAAAAGAATACCATCAATGGCACATTATATGCCCATACCTCTGTTTTTAAAAGGATACCACGAATGGCACATTATATGCCCATCCATGTGTTACAAGAATACCATGAATGGCACATTACATGCTTATCCCTGTGTTTAAATGAGTACTATGAATGGCAATTACATGCCATCCCTATGTGTGACTTTTAATTTTACACCTTTTCATCCCACAATTCACAGGCCATATATAATGTTTGGTACTGGGTTGTGATGTAGAATAATGTTATGTTTGGTAATGGGTTGTGATGTAAAATAATGTTATGTTTGGTAATGGGTTGTGATGTAAAATAATGTTATGTTTGGTACTAGGTTGTGATGTAGAATAATGTTATGTTTGGTAATGGGTTGTGATGTAAAATAATGTTATGTTTGGTAATGGGTTGTGATGTAAAATAATGTTATGTTTGGTACTAGGTTGTGATGTAGAATAATGTTATGTTTGGTAATGGGTTGTGATGTAAAATAATGTTATGTTTGGTAATGGGTTGTGATGTAAAATAATGTTATGTTTGGTACTGTGTTGTGATGTAGAATAATGTTATGTTTGGTAATGGGTTGTGATGTAAAATAATGTTATGTTTGGTAATGGGTTGTGATGTAAAATAATGTTATGTTTGGTACTGGGTTGTGATGTAGAATAATGTTATGTTTGGTACTGGGTTGTGATATAGAATAATGTTATGTTTGGTACTGGGTTGTGATGTAAAATAATGTTATGTTTGGTAATGGGTTGTGATGGAAAATAATGTTATGTTTGGTACTGGGTTGTGATGTAGAATAATGTTATGTTTGGTACTGTGTTGTGATGTAGAATAATGTTATGTTTGGTACTGTGTTGTGAAATAGAATAATGTTATATTAGGTACTGTGTTGTGAAATAGAATAATGTTATGTTTGGTACTGAGTTGTGATGTAGAAACAATGTTATGTTTGGAATTGTGTTGTGATGTACAATAAGGTTATGTTTGGTACTGGGTTGTGATGTAGAATAATGTTATGTTTGGTACTGGGTTGTGATGTAGAAGTAATGTTATGATTGGTACTGGGTTGTGATGTAGAATAATGTTATGTTTGGTACTGGGTTGTGATGTCGAATAATGTTATATTTAGTACTGTGTTGTGATGTAGAATAATGTTATGTTTGGTACTGAGTTGTGATGTAGAAGTAATGTTATGTTTCGCACTGTGTTGTGATGTAGAATAATGTTATATTTGGTACTGGGTTGTGACGAAGAATAATGTTATGTTTATTACTGTGTTGTGATGTAGAATAATGTTTATATTTAGTACCGTGTTGTGATGTAGAATAATGTAATGTTTGGTACTGGGTTGTGATATAGAATAATGTTATGTTTGGTACTGTGTTGTGATCTAGAATAATGTTATATTTAGTACTGGGTTGTGATGTAGAATAATGTTATATTTAGTACTGTGTTGTGATGTAGAATAATGTTATGTTTGGTACTGGGTTGTGATATAGAATAATGTTATGTTTGGTACTGTGTTGTGATCTAGAATAATGTTATATTTAGTACTGGGTTGTGATGTAGAATAATGTTATATTTAGTACTGAGTTGTGAGGTAGAATAATGTTATATTTAGTACTGTGTTGTGATGTAGAATAATGTTATATTTCGTACTGTGTTGTGACGTAGAAGCAATGTTATTTTTTGGTGCTGTATTGTGATGTAGAATAATGTTATATTTGGTACTGAGTTGTGAGGTAGAAGTAATGTTATGTTTGGTACTGAGTTGTGATGTAGAATAATGTTATGTTTGGTACCGAGTTGTGAGGTAGAATAATGTTATATTTAGTACTGTGTTGTGTTGTAGAATAATGTTATATTTCGTACTGTGTTGTGACGTAGAAGCAATGTTATTTTTTGGTGCTGTATTGTGATGTAGAATAATGTTATATTTGGTACTGAGTTGTGAGGTAGAAGTAATGTTATGTTTGGTACTGAGTTGTGATGTAGAATAATGTTATGTTTGGTACTGAGTTGTGAGGTAGAATAATGTTATATTTGGTACTGTGTTGTGATGTAGAATAATGTTATATTTGGTACTGAGTTGTGAGGTAGAAATAATGTTATGTTTGGTACTGAGTTGTGAGGTAGAATAATGTTATGTTTGGTACTGAGTTGTGATGTAGAATAATGTTATGTTTGGTACTGAGTTGTGAGGTAGAATAATGTTATGTTTGGTACTGAGTTGTGAGGTAGAAGTAATGTTATGTTTGGTACTGTGTTGTGATGTAAAATAATGTTATGTTTGGTACTGTGTTGTGATGTAGAATAATGTTATATTTAGTACTGTGTTGTGATGTAGAATAATGTTATATTTATTACTGTGTTGTGATGTAGAATAATGTTATGTTTGGTACTGTGTTGTGATGTAGAATAATGTTATGTTTGGTACTGAGTTGTGATGTAGAAGTAATGTTATGTTTGGTACTGAGTTGTGATGTAGAATAATGTTATATTTATTACTGTGTTGTGATGTAGAATAATGTTATATTTATTACTGTGTTGTGATGTAGAATAATGTTATATTTATTACTGTGTTGTGATGTAGAATAATGTTATATTTATTACTGTGTTGTGATGTAGAATAATGTTATGTTTGGTACTGTGTTGTGATGTAGAATAATGTTATGTTTGGTACTGGGTTGTGATGTAGAAGTAATGTTATGTTTGGTACTGAGTTGTGATGTAGAATAATGTTATGTTTGGTACTGGGATGTGATGTAGAAGTAATGTTATGTTTGGTACTGAGTTGTGATGTAGAATAATGTTATGTTTGGTACTGAGTTGTGATGTAGAAGTAATGTTATGTTTGGTACTGAGTTGTGATGTAGAATAATGTTATGTTTGGTACTGGGCCGTGATGTTGAGTAATGTTATATTTAGCACTGTGTTGTGATGTAGAATAATGTAATGTTTGGTACTGTGTTGTGATGTAGAATAATGTCATATTTAGTACTGTGTTGTGATGTAGAATAATGTTATATTTATTACTGTGTTGTGATGTAGAATAATGTTATGTTTGGTACTGTGTTGTGATGTAGAATAATGTTATGTTTGGTACTGTGTTGTGATGTAGAAACAATGTTATGTTTGGTACTGGGTTGTGATGTAGAATAATATTATATTTGGTACTGAGTTGTGATGTGGAATAATGTTATGTTTGGTACTGGGTTGTGATGTAGAATAATGTTATGTTTGGTACTGTGTTGTGATATAGAATAATGTTATGTTTGGTACTGGGTTGTGATGCAGAATAATGTTATGTTTGGTACTGGGATGTGATGTAGAAACAATGTTATGTTTGGTACTGGGTTGTGATGCAGAATAATGTTATGTTTGGTACTGGGATGTGATGTAGAAGTAATGTTATGCTTGATACTGGGTTGTGATGAAGAAGTAATGTTGTGCAGAATCCAATTCTCTTTTTTCAGTCACCGTGACCTTGCCTTCAACATTTTGACCCCAAAGTTGATAAACTTCTTCCTTACTTGAAGTACAGGCTATCCACACAGCTGGACAATGGTAAATGCTGAAGAGCTGATGATATCCCACAGAAAAGGGAAATTTAATGGAAACACATAAAAAACAGGGATAAAAAATGGAAAGGTAATGGACACATGGAAAGACAGACAGAATCATGTCGTAATATGCTAAGGCAAGTGGTGGGCATACAAGAAAATGAACAGATTTAAGATGAAGTTAAAAAGAACCTTTTAGCAATAAATCAATCTTTCAGAAACGAAATCCCCTCCATTGGAAATCCAAACCTGCATTTACTTTTTTGAAGCATCTAAGAATATGTCTATTTCAGATTTATATGTCATGTTATATACATTACCCCAATTTAAAACAATGATCTAAGTAAAGAAGTGTGTAAATTACTGACCTGAGTAAGTAAAGAAGTGTGTATATTACTGACCTGACTAAGTAAAAAAGTGTGTAAATTACTGACCTGAGGAAGTAGAGAAGTGTGTAAATTACTGACCTGACTAAGTAAAGAAGTGTGTAAATTACTGACCTAAGTAAAAAAGTGTGTAAATTACTGACCTGAGGAAGTAAAGAAGTGTGTAAATTACTGACCTGAGTAAGTAAAGAGGTGTATAAATTACTGACCTGAGAAAGTAAAGAAGTGTGTAAATTACTGACCTGAGTAAGTAAAGAAGTGTGTAAATTACTGACCTGAGTAAGTAGTGTGTAAATTAATGACCTGAGTAAGTACAGAAGTATGTAAATTACTGACCTGAGGAAGTAAAGAAGTGTGTAAATTACTGACCTGAGTAAGTAAAGAAGTGTGGAAATTACTGACCTGAGTAAGTAAAGAAGTATGTAAATTACTGACCTGAGTAAGTAAAGAGGTGTGTAAACTACTGAAATGCTAACCCTAACAGGGCATTCTCAGAAAGACGGTGAATATTTTTCTAGAAGTTACACCAATTTTACAATCAATATTTTTCTGTAAGTTACACCAATAGTCAGTAACAGATTGTAATAAGGAAAACCTATGGACTTTAATTTTTGTTTCATCAATGTAATTTTCATTTCGTTAAAGTTTATGTTCTGATTTTAAATGTTTGGCAGGCTTTGTAGTGCCATCTAACATCTTAGGTTTTGGTCACATGATTCCACCTGGATATATATATGTGCCAAATGTGGCTGCTATGTTGGCATGTTAGGAAGCAGTATAACGTGAAGATGTCCCCTGCAAGTGCAGCAGTATAACCACCCCGCCAGAGCAAGCATATTTGGTCGTATTTCATCGGAAGGAGAGAGCCAGGCCAGGGATTTGGAAAAGAGTAGGGACAAGGTCTTTCATCGACCAAAAGATCGGTGCTACAAGGCTCGTACAAGAAACGCAGAGATGTTGCGGTAATATATGTTTTGACTGAGGATAACTCTTCCTTCATCATTTTACACTGTTGTTTCTCTCTGTTGATCTCGACCGGATTAGGATGCAACTCTGCGACCCAGTCAGAGACTCTGTGATCAAGTCAGCGACCAGAGGAAGACCAGTCGGCGACCCTGCAACAAGTCTGCAACCCAGTAGGCGACTCTGTGACCAAGTCAGCAACCGGAGGAAGACCCAGTCGGCGACTCTACGACACAGTCAGTGACTCTGCGATCAACCCTGTAACAAAGTTGGCTACCAAAGACACAGTCGGTGACTGTGTGACCAAGTCGGTGATCAGAGGAAGACCAGTCAGTGACCCTGCGGCCCTGCAACAAGTCTGCCACCCAGTCAGTGATCCTGCGACATGTCTGTGACCCAGTCAACGACTGTGACCAAGTCTGCAACACATTTGGTGACTCTGTGACCAAGTTGGCAACAAGAAGCCAGGAATAAGACGGTAACCTGCTGAGGTAGAAATCTGTCACACTCTGGAGCACCAGTCCTCAGACAGATTCAGCGGGGTATCACTCCAAATACAAGACCTAACCTAAAGAACCCGAGAGAGTGAATCTCAGGGTAGTGTAGCTGAGGGAGTCATTCTGCTACAGTATAAGAAATTATTTTTACAAGAATATGAATACTCCTTTTTATAATTCTGTCCTGACTGCCTTTTAAGAGGGCTATTGTCATTTTCACTGTAAACAAGTTTTCATCTGTTGGACACCATTTCTAGGAATTACAATATGCAACAGCTTGATCATGCAGACATTTTGCATGAAAAACATGGGTAGTTCAAAGCATCTGAGGCAAAGTCAGTTTGGTTTCCTGATGAACTCCATTGAATCTAATATGAATCCTGGAGCTGGATCAAGCACTGGACAAGCCAGTATCCAGCCTTGACCACAATGATTGTAAATTACATTGTAGTTAAGGTACAGTCTGAAATTACATGGTTGTTAAGGTACAGTCTTTTCTTGAGACAAATAATAGAAAATTCAGATCCACCTGATTGTTGGATAATTAACTCAGGAAGATTTGCATGCAATCATTTTCAATAAGGCTTTTTATAAACATAAAAGCCCCAGAAATTAAGAAAGATGGATAAATGACACTAAACCATATTCATAATGTTATGAAATACTATTTATTCCAGGCATCTGAATGTACAATTATGAATGCATGTGAATGTATCTCCCATTTCATCATTTGTTTGTATGTATCCATTAATACAAATATGTATGCATGCAGGTATATATGCATTAATAAATGTGAACAATACCATTCATTTCTGGCACCAGCAGCCTCCTTTCTGACCAATCGTTTTTTGTCATCCAGGACTGGTTCCAGTGCTCTGATAATTGAAGCCTTGTAAGGTACAATAATATGTAATGGCAACACAGCCAAACCCCTGATACACTTCAAGGCTGCTATTCTCACTTTCTGGAAAGAAACAAATATAGTGAAGAGAGTATTGGAGAGAAAAGCATAAGTGTTCTTACAGAACTGTAAGCGAGACAAAAATTACAAACTCATATCTTTACAAAATGATACTTGTTACGATGCTCAACTTTATTATTTCTTTCACTGGTTGACTTGCTTACATATACAGACATACAAATGTAACAAAGTCAAATTTTACTTATACAGACATACAAATGTAACAAAGTCAAATTTTACTGTCAAACTCTCCAGCACATTGCAGTTCCATTAAAAAGTAAAATTATTTCAAATTACATGTAGCTAACTGATAATTAGTGAGCAAAACATCTACAATCATCACTCCATAAGATGCTTCTTACAAACTTACCATTGATGTTTCATATCTTGAGAGTTTCAGAAGCTGGGGAATTATGGAATCAACATTTTTAGCTATAAGGTCTGGTGCATCATGGGTAAGGTCACTGAAGGTCACCATGGTGGACAACTGAAGGTCAATGTCACCACACAGTAGAGACTGGACTAGCAAAGGAAACATCTGAAACAGTGTATAATATTTTGCATAAATTCATCATTACAATGTGTGTGCATAGTAACAGTTAAATATTTGCATCCATATAAACTAATAAATACATCCCATTTTACAAAAAATACAAAATCAATGCCATCACCATTATGCTATCAGTTACTACTGTCACTTGGGAACAACTCATAATTCCACCACTGCCGTCAAATATTGCATGATGATGGAGAGGGGAAGGACATAATTCCAGACTGAATCAAATGGTTAACATCCTTAATTCTATGCGCTCTATGATTTGGCATTCAGAGCCAATACAATCAACTCGTTTCTGTGACACTGTTCCTATAAAAAACTACTGCACTGGCTAGTAACTTGTTGTTTTGTTATCTATTTGTTTTATAGAAATTTATAGAGGATGTTATATAAATATTTATTTCATAAGAAATATAGGAAATTAAATATTATTATTTTTCACTGGATTTATTGCTAAGATCAAAACAGTAAATTATGATTTTAATTAAGGAATACATGAATTTATTTAATTTTAGGATATCAAATTTCATTATTTTGCAAAAAATTACATTTCTGTCAGTACAGAAAGTTATATATTAAGGAAAGGGCCCAATTGTTTCCACAGAACAAACACTGTTCATTTCAACTTTTAATGTGCGGTCCATCTGTTGCAACAACAGAAGCAACAAAAATGAGTATTCCATTCAATATAATGAATTCACAATAAGTGATAGTTAATGTGTGTTTGCCTGGGGTGTTTTTAACATAATGAATATATCTGTTTCAGTTTTCTCTGAAAGTAATGTAACCCACAATATAATACTGGGCCAAAGATTTTTTGATATGCAATATTACATGTTTTTTAGCTGATTTTGTAAAAGATACTGCATATGATGTAAGTTTGTAAAGCAAATCATTAACTTTCTTTGTTCATCACCTCCAGTCTCTCATAGTTGCGGTCTTGTATAAATCAAATGAATATGCTAATTATGAAACTGCAGGTATACCAAGCTTCACTTGGAGTATTGTTAAGCAATATCTTACCAGGATTTTAAGAGTAAAAATGTTTCTTAACAATGCTTACCTGATTATCATACATCAGGAATACAGCTAACCCCCAACTTACATGAGAGATGTGTTCCCAAGTGTGGTCGTGTTAACTCAAAATTGTGTAACTCCAAATTTTGGTTTCACTGCCTTTAAGTTTCATTGAAATATATGTAATTCAATTATTTATGTATTAGCTAATTGAAAAAGAGGATATTGACCTTTAACCTGGATCATTTATTAGAATGCCATGGATTTGGGGAGAAAATGACATTACCTACCTTTGGTAACTCAGTCATCAGTACTTGTACAGGTAATCCCTTTAACAAATGTGACATAGCTTTCAGATAATTTGACTTCACCTCTGTAAACAATTAAATGCAATTAGGTAAAATTAATGTTTTTTTTTTATAATTCATGCTTTAAAGTTCTGTGCAAATAAAAGTAAATAAACATCTTTGATTTTTAAGTCCTTAAGCCATGCTTTTGTGTGCAACTTGCCTGGAAACCTGAAAATCCTATACAATAACGTCAATCGGGGTATTATCGGATGAATATTAAATGGAATGCAGTAATAAGACTTATCTGTTTAAGTTTTTCCTGCCAAATGGAATTAACGCTAGCAAATAACCTTGATTACTATTTTGCAGCATCCATTATGAACATACATGTATCACGTGATCATTCTGGGTCATGCAAAATAGAGGCTCAAAACGGGGTAAAATTTGACACCTCCGGGTATTTTCAGACATTTATTTGTATTTTTTAAAAAAATGTTTAAACCCTAACATATGTAATTTAATCAAGCACAAGAAATAAATTAAACAGGACAATGTAAATATTTTGGTTATATTTATCATGATTGTACTGCCTAAATAAAAATTGCATAATGGGGTTTCAAATATGTTTAAATGAACTCTCTAACAAAGAGATTCATGGTTATTGCTGATGTCAACACTGCTAGAAAGGTGAGTACTATTTTGTTTTCCACTAACCCAAGTGCAATAAAAACATCACATCATTTAAGTTTCAAGATAATCTTTATTTTTTTTTCACATTACTAGTCCATGATTTATCAAGCTGGGGATTGTTATAAACATTTCATTACATCTTAATAATGTGTATTAAACTCTTGTGTAAACAGTCTTGATGAAATGTGATGAGACAGCTGAATCTTTTTAAAATGAAATATTCACATAATAATAATAATAACAAACAAGTTGGTGAAAAGATTTTATTTTATTTTCAATGGTGAAGGTTAATGTAGAGTATTGACATATTTGATTCTTAATTAATTAATTAATTAATTAATTAATCACAAATGTTATCAACGGAGTTTTTCTGGGAATACCAACTGAATCATCTACACTATCAGCTTAAGTAGTTTTTGTCTTCTTTACAAGCTTAATTTATTTGAAATATTAGCCAACTAGTTGTACTTAATAACCTGCCACATGTATTTCAAACATCCGATAATACCCTCTTCAGGTGTACCCCTATATATTTGTCAACCAATCGAACAAAGTTTAATGCAAGCATCAGAGTAAACATTCAGTAAAACACAACAAGAATTGGTCTGTACAATGTCGATTCATAAACTGTGTCAGGCGTTTTTTTTTCTCCAGGAATGCAATAATAGAGTTTTGGAATTAACTATTTGAATACCAGAAGTGCTGCAAAAGTCACTCGTTTTCAAACAAAATAAAGTTTTCACTTTTCTAACCAGAGCATAGTCGTATTTCAAAATAATGGACAGGACAAGGTTGGATGTTACATTTGTTAATATAAATATATATATATATATATATAGGTTACCACTTTGCATTAAATAGTTTTTCTAATTTTTATTGCTTTGTCCAATAATACACATTGACCGATAATAACCCCGACTGACATTAAAATTTCTGTATTTTGTTTCTTGCAGTAGAAGATTGAAAACCATATACTATAAAAATTTTGTATTTTTGTGTGCTTCTTGCAGTGAAAGCTTAAGATTCTATACAATATAAAATTCTGTGTTCTTGTGTGCTTCTTGCAGTGAAAGCTTTAACATTCTATACAATACAAAATTCTGTGTTTTTGTGTGCTTCTTGCAGTGAAAGCTTTAAGATTCTATACAATACAAAATTCTGTGTTTTTGTGTGCTTCTTGCAGTGAAAGCTTTAAGATTCTATACAATATAAAATTCTGTGTTTTTGTGTGCTTCTTGCAGTGAAAGCTTAAGATTCTATACAATATAAAATTCTGTGTTTTTGTGTGCTTCTTGCAGTGAAAGATTCAAAACCCTATACTAAAAAAATTCTGTATTTTTGTGTGCTTCTTGCAGTGGATACTTGAAAATCCTATACTATAAAAATTCTGAAGTTCTGAGTGCATCTTGCAATGGAGAGAAGCTTGAAAATCATCGAAAAACACATAAATCAGATAGTTCAATGTATACGTGTCAAACTGATCAACCAAACACAATCCTGAATGTAAATCAGTATTCAGTGTATAAATGTCAAACTGATCATTATAATACAATGTTGAACGTAAATCTGATAGTTTAATGAATACATGTCAAACTGATCAATAAATACAATAGTGAATGTAAATCAGTGTTCAATATATACATGTCAAACTGGTCATTAAAATACAATATTGAATGTAAATCCGTTAGTTCAGAAAATCACCCCCAGTCTTCCAATAATGATGGATTCTTGTAATTTCAAACACCATTAGAATGTGAATAAAAATGTAATGATCACATTAACAGATCTAACCTTTAAATTATTTTTGTCAATAACGCTCTTTGCATATCAAATTACTGAGACAGTATGATACAAAGTACATGAAGTAAGGCAACTAGACTTTGCTATAGTTGGATACAGGGTAACTATGGCAACTAGACTATGCTATAGCAGGATTCAGGGTAACTAAGGCAATTGGACTATGTTATTAGTGGGATACGGGGTAACTAAGGCAAGGAGACTATGCAATAGTGGGATACAGGATAATTAAGCCAAGCAGACTATGCTATAGTGGGATATAGGGTAACTAAAGCAAGTAGATTATGCAATAGTGGGATACAGGGTAGCTAAGGCAACTAGACTATGCTATAGTGGGATACAGGGTAACTAAGGCAAGTAGATTATGCTGTAGTGGGATACAGGATAACTAAGGCAACTAGACTTTGCTATAGTGGGATACAGGGTAATTAAGGCACCTAGACTCTCTTATTGAGGGATACAGGGTATCTAAGACAACTAAACTATGCTATAGTGGGAGACAGGGTAACTAAGGTAACTAAAATATGCAATAGTGAGATACAGGATAACTAAGGCAATTAGACTATGCTATTTTGGGATACAGGATAACTAAGACAACTAGATTATGCTATAGTGGGATACATAATTAAGGCAACTAGACTCTGCTACTGAGGGATACTGGGTAACTAAGGCAACTAGACTATGCTATAGTGGGATACATAATTAAGGCAACTAGACTCTGCTACTGAGGGATACTGGGTAACTAAGGCAACTAGACTATGCTATAGTGGGATACAGGGTAACTAAGGTAACTAGACTATGCAATAGAGGGATACAGGATAACTAAGGCAACTAGACTATGCTATAGTGGGATACATGGTAACTAAGGCAACTAGATTATACTATAGTGGGATATGGGGTAACTAAGGCAATTAGACTATTCTATTTTGGGATACAGGATAACTAAGACAACTAAACTATGTTATAGTGGGATACAGGATAACTAAGGCAACTAGACTATGCTATAGTGGGATACATAATTAAGGCAACTAGACTGCTACTGAGAGATACTGGGTAACTAAGGCAACTAGACTATGCTATAGTGGGATACAGGGTAAATAAGGTAACTAGACTATGCAGTAGAGGGATACAGGACAACTAAGGCAACTAGACTATGCTATAGTGGGATACAGGGTAACTAAGGCAACTGGACTATGTTTATAGTGGGATACATGATAACTAAGGCAACTAGACTATGCTATAGTGGGATATAGGGTAACTAAGTCAACTATGCTATGTTTGAGAGGCTGATAAAATTTTGCGATATCAAAGCAAATGATACAATATAAAAACAAGTGTACTTTTATATGCCCCCCCCAGCCCCAATGCTTAAAAGTCTTCAATGTAGGGACTAGTAGAGCACACATGACTCCAAAGAATATTGACCTGGATCTTTGGTTATGGTATGAACTAAAGTTATTGTGCAGAAACCATTATTATTTGACTTTTACATGACCATGATCTGTGACACCCAAACCCCAGAATTAACAGGTTGCTTCATTACCCTAAAGGAATGCCATCCACAAAGTTTAGTCAAGGAACTTATTACACAATAAATGTTACCTGCAAAACACATTTTTTCTTTCAGCCACAATTAGCACTGACCTTTTGATTCTAAAATCAATAGAGCTCTTTCATGCCTTAAGTGTAAGCCCTCAACAAACTTTTATCATGACTCATTATCTAGAACTAAAGTTATAGGCAAAAGCCATTTCCCTTCTTTCAGTCACAGAAACCTTGATCATTTATGGATTTTCAACCATCTTTTGTGTAAAAATAACCACAAATTCTAAACTTTGTATCCTTTAAGCAATGCTAATTTACACAATGAAAAAAAATCCTTGAATATAAAATATTCAACAGTCCTGGGTAAAATATTCAACATGCCAGGAGCAGAGTCAAATGAAATAGTCATCCTCAAATCTGTCATTTCACCTAAACTGGCCCAAAATGAAGGCACTGGTTTCATGAAATTTTCTCAACCCCTTTTGTTTTAACACAATGTATTAAAATTCAAAGTTAAATATTGATGTTTGTGTCAATTTTCTCTTCAAAGAGGAGACTAGAAAATTTGAAAAAAATGTTTTATGTTTAGTAGTCAATTTTGGTGCTAATTTGATGATAGTCATACATGTCAGAAATTACACAGCTTTCTATGGAAATTAGATAGCTTTCTATGGAAATTACACTTGTGTGTGTGTGTGATTTAGATTTTTAACATAGCTTTAACAATTTTTCAGTCATATGGCAGCAATGTCTGCAGTGTGGCAGGTTATAGTGATGTCTAGCACTGGGGCATTTAGTTCATGTCCTACCCAGTCACATTATACTGACACCAGGCCGACCAGCCCTAACACCAACCTCCTAATGCTGATCACCAAGCGAGGCAGCTGTTAGTACCATTTTTATAAGTCTTTGGTATGACTTGCATCAGAGGCAGATGCTCCAACCACTTAAGCCTCTGAAGCGGTGAAAATTAAACTTGCTTTCTATGGAAATTACATTGCTTTCAATGGAAGTGCACTATTTTCTATGGAAATCACATTGCTTTCAATGAAAATTGCACTGCTTCCCATGGAAATTACATTGCTTTCTATGGAAACTGCATTGCTTTCTCTTGAAATTACACTGCTTTCCATGGAAACTGCATTGCTTTCAATGGAAATTGCACTGCTTTCTATGGAAACTGCAATTGCTTTCGATGGAAACTACACTGCTTTCTATGTTGTTCCTGCCAAAACTTTCACTATCATCATTGTAAAAGGAAAAAGACTGACAAATAAAACTGCTATAGCTTAATCAGCAAAGAAATATAACCAAGTAAAGATATCCAGGTCTGACAAAATTCATACTTTTATCCCATCCTATAAACATATGAAAAACTTTCAAGTTTCTATTTTGAACATAATACAAATTTAGAACATTTCACACTAACTTCTCTCTAATTTCAACAACTTTGCCCTCTTCTAGTTAGAGCAAGAAGTCATTTCATATAAATATTAGAGTCCAGCAGGGAGCCCAAATATTAAAGTCCAGCATGGAGCCCAAATGTTGAAGCCCAGCATGGAGCCCAATTATTAAGGTTCAGCATGTGGCCCAAATATTCATGTCCAGCATGTAGCCCAAATATTAAAGTTCAGCATGAACTTGTAACTTATTAGCCAAGGTTACTTTGACTCTTCAGATTCCTTCCTATACTCATTATTATCTCTCTCTCCGAAGTCAGTATAGCATCAGGCATAGATTCCTTCCAATACTCAGTATTATAATTTCTCTCCAAAGTCTGTACAGCATCAGGCATAGATTCCATCCTATACTCATGATAGTAATTTCTCTCCAAAGTCAGTACAGCATAAGGCATATATTCCTTCCTATACTCATTCTTATAATTTCTCTCAAAGTCAGTATAGTAAAGAATATAGAGTGTTTGGAAAAAATCTAATTGGTAATATTTTTACAAAAGAATTGGGACAAATGGAAAATTTTTGACAATAGGAATGAAGTTGAATTCAGCCCTAAAACAGGCCCAGAAAAATCTCTAGTTTAGTTCAGTTCAGATCTGTGATGGTGACTCAAGTTACTGTGAAGAAATCAGTTACCATGACCATGACCTTTCGATAAGGTTGTTCCTTATCCCTAGTGGAAAGCTTCTAATCGATAAGGTCATTCCTTATCCCTAGTGGAAATCTTCTAAACAGTTTGGTAACTGTTGATGACAGAGAACTCAAGTTATTGGGCACAAACCAATTTTCTTGTTTGAGCCACTTTGACCTTGGCCATTCACTTTCTGACCCTGAAATTAAAATGCTTCTTTCTTTCCCTAAGTGCAAGCTATGTACTACTTTTGGTGGATGTATGTTTTGTAGAACTTAAGTCATCGTGCAGACTATAAAAAAGTTAACACAGACAGACATGGTCATATCATAATATGCTCTACAGAAATGGCAGATATATAAAAAGATAGCATTACATTACCTGGCTGTGAACTCTGAAACCCGTCTGTTAACAAGGCTATATTTTCAACGAAAAATCGCTGTTTGTACATCATCCTAACATTGGCTCCCAAAGATTTGGTCATAACATCATCATATTCTGTTATGATTATCTCAAATCCACAAGTGGCTTCTTTACCAACATCTGCATCAGCTAGGAACTTTATCAGCTGGAAAAAATGTTTTAAAAATTGAATACACATTTAAGGATTAATAAAAGAAACAGCTTTTCATACTTATAAGAATGTCCACTTAAAAATGAAATGAGCAACTGCTTTAGATAACAGGCAGTAACCTCTTGCTGTAGCTGCTTTAGATAAAAGGCAGTAACCTCTTGCTGTATTTTGATTTACTTTGGATTAATAAGGTGCTGGTTTATTTAGGTGTTTCTAAATTTTTGTTTTCGCTATAAAACTGGGAGCATAAAACACCAAAAATTTAAATTTGAAACATTTCTGGCTTTTCTGTGAATAGAAAACAAACCTTGGATTTGATAGACAAAACTACCCAATTCTTTTTACATCGATTGTTACCATTATCTTCTACAAAATGCTGACTGACAGTCACACTATTTGATGTTCATTCCTCATCTCTGATGACTCATCATTTGTGATGTCACACCATGAAATACTCCATTTTTGGCCTTATATCAGTGTATCATAATACTATTTGAGATGTCATGTGCTCCTTTTGGGTCTGATATCAGTGTATCATAATACTATTTGAGATGTCATGTGCTCCTTTTGGGTCTGATATCAGTGTATCATAATACTATTTGAGATGTCATGTGCTCCTCTTGGGTCTGATATCAGTGTATCGTATTACTATTTGAGATATTATGTGCTCCTTTTGGGTATTACTTTATCTATCCTATTAAATTATGCCATAATGTATCATGCTGACTTAAAAGAGAACTGTGTTTTTCACTTTCCAAATCTTCATGCCTGACAATAGTAAAAACTAAAGCCATGGATGCTGTTCATTTGACTGCATCTAAGAAAATGTATGCATATCCCTACAATAGTTTAAACCAAAGCCATGGATGGTGTTCATTTGACTGCATCCAAAGAAATGTATGCATATCAATAAAATTTCAATATATGTATATCCCTACAATTATAATGTATGCATATCCCTACAATTTCAATGTATGCATATCCCAACAATTATAATGTATACATATCCCTACCATTTCAATGTATACATATCCCTACCATTTCAGTGTATACATATCCCTACCATTTCAATGTATACATATCCCTACCATTTCAATGTATACATATCCCTACCATTTCAATGTATGCATATCCCTACAATAGTTGAAACTAAAGCCATGGATGGTGTTCATTTGACTGCATCCAAGGAAATGTATGCATATTCATAAAATTTCAATGTATGCATATCCTTTCAATTTCAATGTATGCATATCCCTATAATCATAATGTATGCATATCCCTACCATTTCAATGAATACATATCCCTACAATTTCAATGTATGCATATCCCTACAATAGCAGAAACTAAAGCCTTGGATGGTGTTCATTTGACTGCATCCAAGAAAATGTATGCATATCCCTACAATAGTAGAAACTAAAGCCATGGATGGTATTTATTTGACTGCATCCAAGGAAATGTATGCATATTCATAAAATTTCAATGGATGCATATCCTTACAATTTCAATGTATGCATATCCCATTAATTATGTATGCATATCCCTACCATTTCAATGAATACATATCCCTACAATTTTGATGTATGCATATCCCTACAATTTCAATGTATGCATATCCCTACAATAATAGAAACTAAAGCCTTGGATGGTGTTCATTTGACTGCATCCAAGAAAATGTATGCATATCCCTACAATAGTAAAAACTAAAGCCATGGAAGGTGTTCATTTGACTGTATCCAAGGAAATATATGCATATCCCTACAATTTCAATGTATGCATATCCCTACAATAGTATAAACTAAAGCCATGGATGGTGTTCATTTGACTGCATCCAAGAAAATGTATGCATATCCCTACCATTTCATCATGGCTGTGTGGAATAACCTGGAGTGTCCTGAATGTATATACAGCTTGAAAATAATCTGTCACTGACAGCTCACTGACATGTCTTGCTGTCAACAGCTCACTGACATGTCTTGCTGTCAACAGCTCACTGACATGTCTTGCTGTCATACATAAATGCATGCTGTTATTTGAATCTTTTATCATTCCAATAGCTGCATCTCATTGCCTGCATTTCACATATTATACAAACAAATCTTCAAATGACAAATGTACATATTTTCTATCACACAGTGCATGTCAAAATGCAAACAGTATTAACTCGGTTCTTGCAGTACATCAAAGACTACTCATGTGTTCATAGATTTTTAATCAGCACTTCAAAGATTACCAATCTGTTCACAGATTTTTAGCCAACAATGCAAAGACTGATCTGCTACTCTTGTTCAACCAGACCTCTCATGTATCTTTATGAGATTTCTACTAAATGAAGAACTGATAAAAAAAAAACCCATGTCGTCCTTATTACACCAGAATGAAGCTTGCATGACATTTTGAAAAGTAACTTGACTGGCTAATAAGATGAAGTACTATATAACACATGACTGTGATGAGGAGCTGATGACATGACATTGACAGTTGACTTGCCAACTGAGACATACAACATGACATTTTGAAAAGTAACTTGACTGGCTAATAAGATGAAGTACTATATAACACATGACTGTGATGAGGAGCTGATGACATGACATTGACAGTTGACTTGCCAACTGAGACATACAACATGACATTTTGAAAAGTAACTTGACTGGCTAATAAGATGAAGTACTATATAACACATGACTGTGATGAGGAGCTGATGACATGACATTGACAGTTGACTTGCCAACTGAGACATACAACATGACATTTTGAAAAGTAACTTGACTGGCTAATAAGATGAAGTACTATATAACACATGACTGTGATGAGGAGCTGATGACATGACATTGACAGTTGACTTGCCAACTGAGACATACAACATGACATTTTGAAAAGTAACTTGACTGGCTAATAAGATGAAGTACTATATAACACATGACTGTGATGAGGAGCTGATGACATGACATTGACAGTTGACTTGCCAACTGAGACATACAACATGCATCAATGTCTGTTTAAAAAATATGTTAAATGATATAATTTAAAGCTCATAATAACATTCTGGTTTGAATGTATATTTTTGGGCTAATGTAAAATATATGTTTTAGTAAATTATGGTTCTCCAAGAAAACTTATTAACATATGGAAAAATTACACTCCCCCTCAAACTGAGCCTTCCCCAAAAGGTGTAAATAACATCTTTCCATCCATACAGAGATGCTGCCAGGATTTTACTTAAATGCGGCACATCCAACTTCCCACAAAAAAAATGAGGGGGGGGGGTGGAGAGTAGAAAAAAAGGAGGGGGAAGAGGAAACAGCCATAGCAAAATATTTACCTAATGTTTCCATATCCATCTCATTTTCTTCCTTCCTCACTCTGTCAGAGCTCTACTGAAAATCTTTTAAAGATGTTGCCTCTAATTATATCAATATTAATGTGTGGTTTGTTTCTGAGCTGGTTGTTATGTACAATTTTCCACAGCTCAAAGGTATTGTCTTTTGGATACTTCTTCTCCAAAATAAGATTTTTCACTAACATAAGTTTTGCCAAAGTTTAATTTCCTGAATCAGTGCTTTGCTGACTATTATGCAAGATTTCTTATCTGCTCCATAAAGCTGTATTAGGGTTTTGAGTCCACCACTGTCGCAGTGCCCATTTTAATAATGAGATATTTTGATTAAATAAACATCTTTACTTTATTTATTCAGTTTATATTAAACATCATAGGACAATATAATTTTGTAGCACAAGATCCCACTGTTGTAACATCATAATGTTATGGCAATGATGGCATTAACACATTGCCTTATAAATGATAAAATTCAAGTCATGTGGATAATCTCATGATTCCATATATGAACCAAACACTTGACCAAAAGCCCCATGCTCAAATCAATCAGAAGGTTGTTACAATATCTGATGTTCACAAAATCATCCAAGTGCAAAGACACTAACTAAAATGAAAGATAATGGAATCATTCATTTATTTGTGTCTGTCTCAAAATGACCAATCTTCAACCATTAGAGTTGGCAGTAAAGAGATAATACAAAGAACTGAAATCACACCTCCATGACCAATATGCAAAACTGGTCTGAGACATCACGAGGGGAAAAGGAAGATGTCATCAATGAAGATCAATTCACATAAGCTGGTTCATGCTAAAGATATTGCAGCTCCTGCGGAAATATCTGAGAAACCAGATCTAATTATCTGCAGCTTTCTAAAAGGAGGCTTTGTGTAATTCTGCAATTTGGGGATTAATTACGTGACAAAGGTTTGTGTGTAATAAAATTGTGTACTTGGCAGACATGATGTTCATCCAGTGGTTTTATCCAAAAATCAGTTATGTGTATTGTTCTGTAATTAGTATATATACTTAGTGTTTAATGAGGATTTGTACATCAAGCCTAGTTCAATTATTTTTAGTCTTGTAGTTCCTTTAGATTATAAATGTGTGGTAAAATAAAATGTGTTTTCAGGCAGATTTAAATGTTAACAAAATGTTTGCTACCCGTAGTTAGAAGTATAACTGTTTACATTTATTTTGTTGTAGTTATAAGTATAACTGTTTACATTTATCTACTTGTAGTTATAAGTATAACTTTTTATATTTATCTATATAAAATTAAAAGTATCACTGTTTATATTTATCTACTTGTAGTTAGAAATATAACTTTACATTCATCTACCTGTACCATTAAATCAAATTTAAATTTATCATTTCATTACTCATTCATTCATTTTCAATAACACAACTACATAAATACTTTATACCTTATCTATTCCTAATGATCTCATGCCAGATCAGTTTATACTGCGAGTGGAGCCACAAAATCCACAAAAAGTGGCACCCCACAAAATCCATGAAAGTTGGTATCCCTTAAAATATATGAAAACTGGTAAAAATAAAATCCATGAAAACTGGTATCCCACAAAAAATAGTGAAACCAAAAAACTACAGTATACTATTTAACCTGATACCATAAAGTGACTGATTTTCAAAGATGTAAAATTTTGTGACTTGTGATCTGCAAAAATAGAGTGGTTTTAAATTTCAGTGGTTACTGTTTTAGCTGCTGAAGATACAGGGTGGTTTTATTTTAGTTGGGACAACCAGATGTGTTCCCTCCCCCTCAACCCCTCAAACTGTCTCGTAGCATATGCTGAATAGGTTTCAACTAAACAACAACAAAACATCCAATGAGGACAGGTCAACCTAGCCTATACATCAGCAAAACATCCAATGCGGACAGGTCAACCTAGCCTATACATCAACAAAACATCCAATGTGGACAGGTCAACCTAGCCTACACATCAACAAAACATTCAATGTGGACAGGTCAACCTAGCCTATACATCAGCAAAACATCTAATGTTGACAGGTCAACCTAGCATACATATTAACAAAACATCCAATGTGGACAGGTCAAACTAGCCTACACATCAGCAAAACATCCAATGGGGACAAATCAACCTAGTCTACACATAAAAAATAGGTCAAACTGGCTTATATACCATTCAGTGAGGGACAAAAATCAAGAAGAACAAATCATGCAACTGGATTTCATTGACATCTCATTTTGAAGAAATTTAAACTACAACTGTGTCAAGATAATCTGAGATCATGCTGGGGAATTCCAAACAAGAAATGGATGCTACAACTGTATCAAGTGAATCTGAGATCACGCCGGCTGGGATTCAAAACAAGAAATAAAGCTGTGTCAAGGTAGACTTTTCTTTGGACTGGTGATTCTGTACTACTGAACATATATCTAATGCATATAAGACAATAATATTTCTTGTGATACCAAGGTACTCAATAAGGACAGGATTTCTCAACAATGGTGTTGATGTTTAAGACAGGTCTAAATGTACTGTTTAAAACATAAAAAAAAATATACCTTCTCTGTGAACTCCCTGCCTGATTTGTGACCCCTAGTGACAAGAGCTTTGGTAATCCAACTGTGGCAGACAACTCCTAAACAACACCTCTCTACACTGCCATCTTTGTTCAGAAGATCTCGAAGATTATTTAATGTCTTTTGCAAAACTTCTTCTGAAAATGATAATATTTTGTAAATGGTACATAACGGTAATTATATTTGTACAAAGAGCTGTAACATAAACAGCAGAACAAGTATAAAATTCATGGACTTTAAGTGAATTAATACAATCCGAATTATATACATTTAAACTTCCCTTAACTAGACTTTCTGTTGCAGGCATCCTCTGTTGATCAGGTGGCATATTTTGGTTCCAATGTTCTAATACTAATCAAACCTATGTATACTGGTCACCTTTATTAAATGGCCACATTTTTGGTCCTTCCAACATCTTTTTTCTACTGTAGTTTGCATTGTATATTAAAAGTCCTGCAAAAACTATCTACTTTTTCAAGAAAAAAAATGTAATTAAGGAATTCATTTCTCTTGCTTTTGGAGGATCAGCTAAATAACACATGGTACTATAGAAGGGGAGTATTTTATTTGTTCGCATGAAATATTGTTCATCATAAATGCATAAAATTGTAGGTTATATAATTTTTATGTATAGCTAAATTTAAAATTATTGTACCATGTAATGGGGTTTTATTTCTGTGAAATATGATGCATTATCGCTTGATCTGACTTTCATAAACATTAAGACAAAATCTGTATACAGAATCTAAATGTTGACACAGTCATTGTAGCTGCTTCTAATCAGACACATATATCTCTCTCCTAATGCAAGTGAGACAAAAAATACTTGCATGAAGCTTTATTATACAACCACAAGCAATTACAAATGCAGTCCTACCCGTTTATCTCGACATCCTCAGGCCCAAGGTAACATTGTCAACAAAAGATAATATCAATATATGTAGTGGTAGTGGAACCTGTTTGCATATACATTTTTTATTATCTCAAAGTTGATCTAAGTGAGTAGGACTGTAACATAAAAAATTATGAAGAAAAACAATTAGTTGTATGGATTGATCTAGAAGACTCAAAAGCTTTAACTTCCTGAAATAATATGGAAGGGTTAAAATTTTAATCTTAAATGCAACAATATGAGTTTACTTTTTACAAAAATTCATGATTTTAACTTCCTTCTTTTTGTGTTCTAAATTTGAGGATGGTCAATACCTATAAAATAAAATAATCCTTTAATAACAAACTTTCTGAAAGTGTGCTTATACATTCAACAACAGTAATGTAAACAGGTACTTAAGCCTCTCCTGTCTGTTATTTTATGTAAGCCATATTTCTTCTTTCAATCTTGGTGACCATGAGTTTTGACCTACCAACTCCAAAACTGATGGGTGCCTTTATTCTCTCAAATCTAAACCATCTGAAAAATTTAGTCAAGGTATGTGGTACAGAACTGAAATAATTTTATGGAAATCATTTTTCCTTCTTTCAGTCCCTGTAACCTTGAACTTTAGACTCCAAAATGAACAGGTGTCTTCTTTATCTCAAAAGCAAGCCATCAACAAAGTCTGATCAAACCAGGTGATAAAGAACTCAAATGCAAGCCAGTCGATAAAGTCTGATCAAACCAGGTGATAAAGAACTCAAATGCAAGCCAGTTGATAAGTCTGGTCAAACCAGGTGATAAAGAACTCAAATACAAGCCATCTAAAAAGTCTGATCAAACCAGGTAATAAAGAACTCAAATACAAGCCATCTACAAAGTCTGATCAAACCTGGTGATAAAGAACTCAAATGCAAGCCATCTACAAAGTCTGGTCAAACCAGGTGATAAAGAACTCAAATGCAAGCCATCTACAAAGTCTGGTCAAACCAGGTGATAAAGAACTCAAATTCAAGCCATCTACAAAGTCTGGTCAAACCAGGTGATAAAGAACTCAAATGCAAGCCATCTACAAAGTCTGTTCAAACCAGGTAATAAAGAACTCAAATACAAGCCATCTACAAAGTCTGATCAAACCTGTTGATAAAGAACTCAAATGCAAGCCATCTACAAAGTCTGGTCAAGCCAGGTAATAAAGAACTCAAATGCAAGCCATCTACAAAGTCTGATCAAACCTGGCGATAAAGAAATCAAATGCAGGCCATCTACAAAGTCTGGTCAAGCCAGGTAATAAAGAACTCAAATAGAAGCCATCTACAAAGTCTGGTCAAACCAGGTGATAAAGAACTCAAATGTACGCCATCTACAAAGTCTGGTCAAACCAGGTGATAAAGAACTCAAATGCAAGCCATCTACAAAGTCTGGTCAAACCAGGTGATAAAGAACTCCAATGCAAGCCATCTACAAAGTCTGGTCAAACCTGTTGATAAAGAACTCAAATGCAAACCAGTTGATAAAGAACTCAAATGCAAGCCATCTACAAAGTCTGGTCAAACCAGGTGATAAAGAACTCAAATACAAGCCATCTACAAAGTCTGATCAAACCAGGTAATAAAGATCTCAAATGAAAGCCATCTACAAAGTCTGATCAAACCAGGTGATAAAGAACTCAAATGCATGCCATCTACAAAGTCTGGTCAAACCAGGTGATAAAGAACTCAAAAGTATGCCATCTACAAAGTCTGGTCAAACCAGGTAATAAAGTTCTCAAATGCAAGCCATCTACAAAGTCTGATCAAACCAGGTGATAACGAACTCCAATGCAAGCCATCTACAAAGTCTGATCAAACCAGGTGATAAAGAAATCAAATACAAGCCATCTACAAAGTCTGGTCAAACCAGGTGATAAAGAAATCAAATGCAAGCCATCTACAAAGTCTGGTCCAACCAGGTAATAAAGAACTCAAATGCAAACCATCTACAAAGTCTGTTCAAACCAGGTGATAAAGAACTCAAATGCAAGCCATCTACAAAGTCTGATCAAACCAGCTAATAAAGAATTCAAATATAAGCCACCTACAAAGTCTGGTCAAACCAGATGATAAAGAACTCAAATGCAAGCCATCTACAAAGTCTGATCAAACCAGGTGATAAAGAACTCAAAAGCAAGCCATCTACAATGTCTGATCAAACCAGGTGATAAAGAACTCAAATGCAAGCCATCTACAAAGTCTGATCAAACCAGGTGATAAAGAACTCAAATGCAAACCAGTTGATAAAGAACTCAAATGCAAACCATCTACAAAGTCTGATCAAACCAGGTGATAAAGAACTCAAATACAAGCCAGTCGATAAAGAACTCAAATGGAAGCCATCTACAAAGTCTGATCAAACCAGGTGATAAAGAACTCAAATGCAAACCATCTACAAAATCTGATCAAACCAGGTGATAAAGAACTCAAATGCAAGCCAGTTGATAAAGAACTAAAATGGAAGCCAACTACAAAGTCTGATCAAACCAGGTGATAAAGAACTCAAATGCATGCCATCTACAAAGTCTGGTCAAACCAGGTGATAAAGAACTCAAATGCAAGCCATCTACAAAGTCTGGTCAAACCAGGTAATAAAGAACTCAAATTCAAGCCATCTACAAAGTCTGGTCAAACCAGGTGATAAAGGACTCAAATGCAAGCCATCTACAAAGTCTGATCAAACCTGGTGATAAAGAACTCAAATGCAAGCCATCTACAAAGTCTGATCAAACCAGGTGATAAAGAACTCAAATGCAAGCCATCTACAAAGTCTGGTCAAACCAGTTGATAAAGAACTCAAATGCAAGCCATCTACAAAGTCTGGTCAAACCAGGTGATAAAGAACTCAAATGCAAGCCATCTACAAAGTCTGGTCAAACCAGGTGATAAAGAACTCAAATGCAAGCCATCTACAAAGTCTGTTCAAACCAGGTGATAAAGAACTCAAATGCAAGCCATCTACAAAGTCTGGTCCAATCAGGTAATAAAGAACTCAAATGCAAACCATCTACAAAGTCTGATCAAACCAGGTGATAAAGAACTCAAAAGCAAGCCATCTACAAAGTCTGATCAAACCTGGTGATAAAGAACTCAAATGCAAGCCATCTACAAAGTCTGATCAAACCAGGTGATAAAGAACTCAAATGCAAACCAGTTGATAAAGAACTCAAATGCAAACCATCTACAAAGTCTGATCAAACCAGGTGATAAAGAACTCAAATGCAAGCCAGTCGATAAAGAACTCAAATGGAAGCCATCTACAAAGTCTGATCAAACCAGGTGATAAAGAACTCAAATGCAAACCATCTATAAAATCTGATCAAACCAGGTGATAAACAACTCAAATGCAAGCCATCTACAAAGTCTGGTCAAACCAGGTGATAAAGAACTCAAATTCAAGCTATCTACAAAGTCTGATCAAACCAGGTGATAAAGAACTCAAATGCAAGCCATCTACAAAGTCTGATCAAACCTGGTGATAAAGAACTCAAATGGAAGCCATCTACAAAGTCTGATCAAACCAGGTGATAAAGAACTCCAATGCAAGCCATCTACAAAGTCTGGTCAAACCAGGTGATAAAGAACTCAAATGCAAGCCATCTACAAAGTCTGGTCAAACCAGGTGATAAAGAACTCAAATTCAAGCCATCTAAAAAGTCTGGTCAAACCAGGTGATAAAGAACTCAAATGCAAGCCATCTACAAAGTCTGTTCAAACCAGGTGATAAAGAACTCAAATGCAAGCCATCTGCAAAGTCTGGTCAAACCAGGTAATAAAGAACTCCAATGCAAGCCATCTACAAAGTCTGATCAAACCGGTTGATAAAAAACTCAAATGCAAGCCATCTACAAAGTCTGGTCAAACCAGGTAATAAAGAACTCAAATGCACGCCATCTACAAAGTCTGGTCAAACCAGGTGATAAAGAACTCAAATGCAAGCCATCTACAAAGTCTGGTCAAACCAGGTGATAAAGAACTCAAATGCAAGCCATCTACAAAGTCTGGTCAAACCTGTTGATAAAGAACTCAAATGTATGCCATCTACAAGGTCTGGTCAAACCTGTTGATAAAGAACTCAAATGCAAGCCACCTGCAAGTTCTGGTCCAACCAAGTGATAAAGAACTCAAATGCAAGCCATCTACCACTGCCAGGTATCAATCAATCAACTGGGTCTTTAATAGTTTCAGTTGATTTTATATCAATTTAGGATGCTCATATTTGTGGAGAGGAGTGGGAGGACTTAATAATAATTTGCAAAATAATTTTCCTTTTTCTGTCAAATAAGCCAGGTTTGGAGGCAGGTAGTGTATGTGATACAAATACATGCAAATACATTCCCTCAAAACATTACTGTTGCGAGAATGGGTAAATTGAGGAGGAAATACATAAACATCCAACTTCTACCATCATGTACTGAAAGAAGATTGGCTGAAGAATAAACTTGTCTCCTAACATGAGGACAATACAATAGATGATCATACAACATGTAACAACAACTCTCTGATATGGAGAAAAGAATGACTTCTCACTGATGAACAAAACACTTTGGGCAAATCCAGTGCAAGCACTAAATTGACACCCATGAAGAGGATTTGCCAATCTTGAATGAGTTTTGTGGTCATCTGGGATGCAGCCACTGGATCCACCAGATTCAAATCTCAATTCTGTGATGCTATCTATGATATAAAAACTCAGGATGGCTAACTGTGCATGCCAGCCAGAAACTTCTATTATATCTCAGACTGAAACATTGGAAATCACCATAAGGCAAATCTGATCCAATGACAACTCAGAATACACAGACCATATTAACCATTTCAACCATGAGGATTCTAGGGCTTGAAGGATTCTATCATCTTTTCCTGCATTAACCAGATGAAATAAAATGTCACAGCTCTTCTCCATTTAAAGTTGTTATTTTTGCATCAGTCCTTGCCAAAGCTTGTTCCAAATAAGCAGAACCACTTTCCAAGCCAGGTCCATCTTGTCACAAAGAGATCCATCATATCATGCCTGTTTTAGTGCATAAATCTGCTGAAAGATTGAAGAGTTAATGGATCACTCAGTGTGTGAAAGGACCACTCAATGTGTGAATGGACCACTCAGTGTACAGAGTCTGAATCCTTCATGTCAGATCCAAGCCTGATGAAAATGGAGAAGTCGGGCACCAATCACAAGATTCTCTGTAGATTGTGGGGTTAGTAAGTCACTAGAAGTTGTTGGGAGGCTTGGGAAAAGAGGAATTTGTTTCCTCATCCTCAAGATCAACCAAGGCTTTGACATTATAGTTCCCACTTGTAGAAGGAGGTTGTGGGCAGTCAGATGGTGATAAAATTATATTCATTTCCTACACAGCAGCATTAAAACTCAATTTCATCCTCTCCAAGCTACTTGCCTCTAGCTGCCCTGATGTGAGGGTAGCTATGGCCATTTCTGAGCAATCTTTTGAGAATGGGGTGTCTTGGGACAACCCCCACTATACTCACAAGAGAAGATGATTTCAACTGGTGACTCAAGATGTCACACTCCAATGATTTTGAATTTTTCTTAAATTTTCCCTTGAACTAAAATTACTACAAGGTGTTGTTGATGAATAAATAGTACAAGCAAGGTAGGAGACATAATCAACCTCACTAACCTTATATTTCGAACATTTTGAGCATTTTGTTGCCATTGTTTTGTGAAAAGACAAGACAAGAAAGAAACAACCCCCCATGGAAATAACACCAACCAAAACTTTCAAGAAATAAACAACAGCATCCATAATAACAAAAATTAAAATAAAATTCAACCAGTGTTTCCAGTAAAAGATACAGCTGCACATATGGTAATGATACTACATGTGACTTACCATGTTGGAATAATCAACCAACTAAGAAAAATATTCAAAACTATCCACAGATTATCGCAAACAAGGTAACCAGTCCTTAATGCCTTAAATCACAATATTACACCACAGTTACAAACAGATGGATTGGAAGAGAGATTCTAAAAGATTCTTTGAGGCAATCTGAGATGATGTTGATTGCACACCAGCAAAAAATTTAACTGATGGGTAGGTAATGTAGAGGAAGGGTAGGTAATGAGTAAGAGTTTCTTCCCTTTGTTTATATGATAACTTTTGTCTTTCTGGGATTGCTGGATTTTTCGAGGTAAAGGAGTATATTTCCAAACATTTTTGAGGGAATTCAGGGAATGAAATTGATGGAGAAACTAGAGACACTGCTACTTTGACACTGACCTTAGAATCAACATTTGTATTCTTATCTGAAATTCTATCCATTTACCAACTTTGGTTAAGTTATTTTCTGGACACAGTTCAGTCTGTTGTGACCTTGATCATTGACCTTTAGAGCCTGACACTGATAGGCTTCTTCCTTCCCCAAGATGAAAGTTACTTACAAAATCTGGTAATGGTAGATTATGGACAACTCAAGTGGTTGTGTGGAACAGGGGACAGATGGATGGATGGACAGCATCATAACATAATGGAGGCAACATATTTTATGGCTCTATGGTCTTAAACTAAGTAACAATTACAGTGAAAACCAACAAGTTTTGTAAAATTCAAAATATAATTTATTTCCCTAAAATACAAAAGTGAGAAATTAAAAATAACTTACAGTGAATAAAATCCAAAATAGTCCTAAATTTTATATCAAGTCCAAAATTATTGAGTAATCCAAATGAATTCCTGGAGTATTCCAAATGAAGTTCACTATTCTACTGATGTACTGATAGTACTGATGAATCACAGTTATATAATACTAAAATGTCTTTAAATGAATTCACAGTAATTCCAATACAGCTATAAATCCAAATGGTCAAAGCACTTTATAATTCCAACGAATGGAATTAAATATATGAATTCCTCTCAATTGAACATGACTATATATAACTCCCCTTAGACTGATGATTACTGTAGGAATACACAATTCTCCATAATTCATCTCTTCTATACAAATCTAAGATGTAGTTTCAGAAATAAAAGAGAAGTCACATATTGCTTTACAGTGATCCAAACTTGTAAATATTATCAGTGACTTAACACTAGCCAATCAGAAAATAGATCAACCTTGCCTTTCAAGAATTCATGTTCTGAAGTCAAATTATACATCAGGAAGAAAACTAAAGAAAATTAGTATTTAAAATATTAACTAAATGATCCTTGCAAACTATAATGATGATAATTATACACATATTATATATATATATATATATACAACACATAGCAAAGACATAATCAATGAAACAATACTGCATTAAGATAAATAAATATTATACATCCCTGGTAGTTCTATAGAAAACTCATTTCAGTGAAAGCTTTGTCAAACCAGAAGGGATTTTTCATTCAATATGTAGCAGAATATACTTATAAAAGTGCATAAAATACATGCTAGTTTATTTATGAATTTTAAGGTCAATAATAAATAGTACATACCATTGTTAAGCTTGTTAACCAGGCCAGCCAAAAGCTTGTAAAGAGCAGTTTGAGGATACCTTGATGAACACCAAGACTTGACAAGCTGAGTCAGAATATGTAAAATTTCTGTCTCTCTTGGAATGCAAACCTGGAAAGAAAAAGTACACTGGAATCTCTTTACAACACTCAAACTTAATTTACTTTTTGTTTTTTTTTACACAACTGCTAATCTAATTCATGTAAAAAGAAATACTGAAGAATTGTGTTTAAAAATTTGAAATTTCTGTACACTTATGATCTAGTCAACATAGCCGCCAACTGAAAATTCCTGAACAGATCAGCATGTTTAATTAGAACATATCATAACAAAGTCAAGCAGTGATGAAAGGGCAAAATTTCAGTAAATTATGTTTATCCTTGAATACTTACCTGATCATTTACATTAGGAATATAAGCCCTACTACCTCCTGAATCAAGATCTTTCAAAGACAAAAATTAATCTTTCCTGTTTATATTATACAAAGGGCAACAACTATTGGCCATTATCTCCACCTACTGCAGACAGGTGGTGCTAATCTTAAACTGAGCAGAACATTGTTTAATGGGATGCTTACACTGCGGAAGTGGGAAGGTATTAAAGTAATGTAGTCAGATAAGTATTCTAGAAGAAATAATTACTGAAAAATTTGCTCTGTCATTCAAATATGTTCCCCAATCATATTTACTTAGCAGAATAGGTAATAAGTGGGAGCAATGTTGAGCATCCAACCTATACCTCAGGTAACCTCGGAGGGAAGAAGTTTTTGTGACTGTGACCAGATTCAGAGTGTGTCACTGTGGATCCAAGTCTTGTTGATGAAAACTCAAAAAGGAAAGTTACTACTGCCCTAGTTGGAAAGGTACTTCTCTACCAGTTGCCTAGCATGATGAATATGACCTTGTTCTGAAGATGATCATTTAAAAACAAAAGGCTTTTATGATAACTTTCATCTTTAAGATATTGACATGGAGATCTGTGTCCTCTAGAGACCACTTGCTGATGATGGTGTTCAAAGCCTGGTAACTGGTCATAGTTGATGATGGTGTTCAAAGCCAGGTAACAGGTCATAGCTGATGATGGTATTCAAAGCCTGATAACAGGTCGTAGTTGATGATAGTGTTCAAAGCCTGGTCACTGGTCATAGTTGATGATGGTGTTCAAAGCCTGGTAACAGGTCATAGTGGATGATGTTGTTCAAAGCCTGGTAACAGGTTGTAGTTGATGATGGTAAATCAAATCCTGGTAAAAGGTTGGCTCACCAACCAATGTTGTTTGCATCGATACACACTGTCACATCTAGTTGCAGCTGTTCAAGAGGTATTCATGCCATGAATCAACCATGGTTGCACCACTGATCCAGGAATAATACCATCTCATTCATTATGCTGATCTTGTAATCAAGCAGTAATGAAAAGAGGCACCACTGAGACAGCAAGTCCATCTGCAATGGGCACAAGTAGAGGTGACCCTGTGGGACAAGATCCACAGCTTCCATTAAACAATATGAGGAGCTGCAGAAACTCCCTAGATGTTATCCATTTCTTGTTGGAAATGGACTCTGCAAGATCAATGATTCAGACCACCAGAAGGTGGAGATGATGTACCAAGTTCTGATGTGTGAGAAATTCCATACCCAGATGGATAAACTGTTGGAATGGACAAAAATCAGACGTTTCCAATTGATTAGAAAACCTGAATGATGTATATGGGAAATGAGATTGTTCTTTCTTTGACTAGAATTGAAATTACCAGATTTTTCTGGAGGATGTTGTCTAAATATGCCAATGTGGAAGCAGATGAAGTGATATGTAACAGGGAGATGACACAATTTAGTAGTTTTGTAAAAGCCCAATGAAATGCATTTAAGCCACAAAGGAGAAAGACAAACTGATAACATGTTCCTTTGTATGCAAACTGCAGGAATTTCTGTGAAGATAGATGGATAAGAATTTGAAAATGTGCATGTCAGATCAATATTGATTGCAAATTCATGCAGCTGGACGGATAGGCGGACTGATGCAGTCACTGTTTAATGAGATCGAGCAGGTGATGACGCAGTCAACTGTATGTGTGATGGTCCAGGAGCCAAATCCAAAATGGAACAGTGGGAAACTGGTACACAGTTCCTTGAAACAAGAAATGGAGGAACTTGCATGAAGCCAGATATAAAAGAAGGCATCAATCAAATCAAGACTGACTTATGGGGACTCTGTCTCTCCTCAGGCAGGTGTGAGTACTTCAACCAAAATGCAGAATCAATCTCTCCTCTCCGGTTCAAGTTATTGCTACCGAGATGAAAAGTCAGGAGATAAAGTCCCCCAGAAACCAACTTCTGCCACATCATTTCCTGAATCCAGTGCTTCATCAGTGACTCAAGCAGTGACTAGGCAAACTGTAACACTGTAACCTCCATAGCAGTCCACCTTTCATCCCTGGGTTGACCTGATGTGATGGTCACTAAGGGTAAAGTCTGAGAATACATGGTTGGGGAGGGGCCATTGTTGAATTTGGCTGTTGGCCCATGGCATGTGGATTTTGAGGAGGGCCAGTTAGTAATGAAAGTCACAGGGCCAGTTAATGTTTTTCAAAGTTGTTAACAAAATACATTCTATTAAATCCTGATGTTTGACAATATTTTTGATACCAAGTATGTTCCACAGTTTTGTATAACATGTTTTCATGCTTTTTAATTAACTAGTTAATTATTTTTATTTGATTCGGCAAGCCAGCTGATTTTCTGCAGAGTCTGTTGATTTCCATAGGAGCTGGTCCTGCTAGTCTATGTAACAATCTGTGTTAAGTTTAGAAAGTTACTGATACCATCTTGGCATTTAAACCAAGGACATCACTATCTGTAAACTTTGTCTTTGCACACCTCTCTTTGCTCTTCCAACTATTAAGCAAGAAAGTGAACCATGACCCTTTGGACAACTCTGTACTGTTATGTATAGTTAATTTGCATTGTTTGCTAGTTAGTTAGTTTTTTAAAGTTTTTTTTTTTTAAATTTCATTCTATACTATTGTAATGTGACATTGTAAGTTTGACTTGACCTTGTCCAAAAATCAAGTTTCATTCTACTTGACCTGACTTATTGATTTTATTTAATTCTGTAAACAACTAATACAAAGCTAAAACATTCTCTATGAGTATTTGTTTAATATTAGGATCATTATTAACAGAAGTACTCATATTTATTTGGGTCTGGGTCTAGGATATTGGAATTTCCCTATACATATACCTGGCCAACCTAATATATTCCACTCCTATATTATAATTTTAGTAACAGACCTTCTAATTATAACTAAGATTTCATTTTGTAAACATTAAGAATTTTTTAGAAGGTTATTTTCCATTAGGTAACAGTGGGGCTTTTATAGAAAATGCTAATTGTGACCTGAGGTTAAGTAGAGGACTACAGAATCCTGTTACTGGAAAAATTATTCATTTGTGCTTTAAGATCTGAGCAGAATCAATTGTCTTATTGTTGAGTCCATAAATTCATTTGGGGTGGAATTTGATTTATTCAGATTATTTAATTCAAGTGATTCTTCTCTGGAAATACAAAAAGTGCTCTTCAAAAATAACATTCTTGGAATCAGCGACTTGAATCTACAGTGAAATTTCAAATAAGGATTTCTTCTTGGATTGTATTACTGTAACCTAACAGACTTGGCACATCACCGAGCCACCACAGGCACATCGACACTTCAGAACTGGATTTAATTTGGATTTCCACTAAAGTTTATTCAGAACTTTAATCATTAGGACTTGAGTCTGTAATTCTAGGATTATTATGGATTTAATTCACAATGCCATAAGTTGCTTTTTTTACATTTTCACTTAGTATTCTACAGAAAAAAATTAATTGCTTAATTTTACAAAGGTTGTTGTTTCTCACTCTTTTTTATTACTTATTTTAAGACTATAGAGTCATAACAGTACGAGACAATGGACCATGTCCTTTTGAACCATTCCTCAAAGACACTGCATGGTGCAGATTAAGTATATTAAGTGCAGGTATAGCATAAATCATGTGTCCTCTGCTACTTTAACTATTCTGCATTTTGTGTATTAGGTGTCATTGTGTACCTGAAATAAATAGTGAAAGAAACAACTAATCAACAAGGAAAAGTGCAAACTATGTCAATAAACTGCCAAAATAAACCATATGCATAAACAAAAGCAGTGTCTGTTGAAAAATGCATTCAAAACCTGAGTATCAATGATATCATAAATGACTACAAGGTCCAAGACAATGTCCACCAAGAGCCAACAAATATGCCAAATTACAAGTGAAAAAGAAACAAATAAAGTTACCTGTGCTTAAAGTAATCCAAAAAATTACAATACCTACTTTACAGACATAGATGAAAATAAAGGTTAAATCGAACGGATTAATAAGGCAGTGGCAATACAATGTTGGTTTAAACTCAAGAACATCCAGTATACAGGGGGCGCTCACCAGTTATCATGTACTTTTGAGATAGTGACGTATGTAAGGTGAAGTTGTTAGCATTTGAAATATGGACAGTGGAGAGAATGTTGGCATACCTCTATGCTACCTTCAGATACTGTGGCAGACATTTCTTTGGATTCTGAACTTGTGGAAAATTGTACATGATCTAAGCACACATCTAACTAAAATGACTTCTCCCTTGTGCTAAAAAAATCAGCCTGAATTAATCTAAAACACACAATACTTAGCAGTTATTAAAATATAGAAAATGAATTTTGCCAGACTATACAATACCAGCTTCTGAAAGTGCAAGAAATGAATTACCAAACACAAAAAAAATGCAAAAAAAAGTTAATTTATTTTTTTACAATTTACCTCTGAAGTCCAGGAAGTGAAAATGACCCAGGGGAGCTAGCAGTTTTTTGAGAGATGCACATCTGGAGTAAGGCCACGCTGTATACTCTATAACCCATATTACAACCATCAATCACACACCAAAATAAAGGGAATTAAAAGTCTATGAACAATACCTATTAGGACAAACAAGGTCTCTTTTAAATTGCTACTATAAGGAAACCTGGGGAAAATTATTTTTCTTTAAAAGTCTAATCCAATGCAAATATGAAACTGGAGAGTGCCACCATAAGTACCCACCTAATGGTGGAAAGGGGAGGTAATTATTATGGTATCTTGGAAGAGTTTCTTCCTATAGATACTTTTTCTATAGTCTCTTTGATAAATAGAATGGAAACCAATATTTCCTTTTAAAATATGTATCTTCCAGCCCTCCCATATAATACTTTTAGCACAAGGAAGCTAAAGGTTGTTGTCCACCTAGATGGCAGTTGGGTAGAGTGATCTCCCCTTGGTATAAGGATTGGTGGCAAAACCCCTGAATATTTCAGTTACTGCTGAAGCATAAGGCATGCTTTCTGTGGATGTAACTGTAGGGAGGCTGGGAGGGTGAATGTGTATTTTGATTGGGTAAGTATTCTCCAGGAAACATATTTCACTTGGAAAACTTGGTTTCTTCTTTAAATATGTTACCCAATGATAATACCTTAGGAGAATAGGTAAGAGGTGGAGGGAGGTACATTCTATTAGCCCCAAGATACCATCTCTTGTCCACAAAGGTATGTGAGACAGCTTCTAGGTAACCCTACTGGAGGGGACTCCATCTGTCATGGAGTGGCTTCAAATAGGGAAATAAAAGCTAGAGAATGTGGATTCCAATCTCCATCCCTGAATAATGTCAGTTCCAGTCAAATGATAAGCTGGTGGCAACTGCTCAAACCTCATGAGGCAAAATGTGTAATAGGTTCATTTTGAGCTGGGATTATTTCTTGATAAGTCAAGCAAATAACCCATTTAATCCAGGATGAAACTTTCTGTACTGATATATCATCCTGTTCTCTGTTCTCTAATAACCATGTTACATGAATGAATTGATTGAGAGTGTAGAGATCGATGACTGTATGCAGAGTGCTGTTTGGGACCAAGAAAAGTCTGGAATAAAACCCTGGATAATTTGTGTTTTGAACAATTTCTACCACCCTTTTCTGGAGAAAATTGTTTATTTCTTGCTGCAAGGTGGTGGCTTTGAATGGATCTTTTGGGAAGTTTGTAGCAATTGGGACTCTTGACAGAGGAGGAGTGTTGAAAGTGATGCAAAGTCCCTTGGAAACCACTTGTTGAGTCCATGGATCATTTTGGCAAATCCTGTCCCTTTTAGCACCAAAGAATTGGATCCTTCCTCCTGCTGGGACCTGTGGAAAGGGTGGAGTGGAGGTGATGTCATTTTCCTATAGGAGGAGGCTGTCTGGAGGTGAAACACTGGAGCGAACAATAGGATCCTCTGTGTTTTATCCACTTTGGTTTGCGAGAACTGTGGCTTTTATGGAAGAAGCTTTGATAGGATGGTTTTTCAGAGGTTTGTTGTCCTATGTGTGGCCCTTGCATCCTTTTGTTGATTTCCTGGAATATCCCTGCATCAATGCTGTTGTTGTGGGGTACAGAAACTGGTCTCCTTGTTGGTTTGTTGTGGACTTCTTCAATCTAGCTGTTCATCAGAAGGTTAGAGGATAAAAGCTGTGCTTGTTGCTTGGCCTTATGGTGATTCTTAAGGAAAGTGGAGGCAGACAGCAGTAAGTCTTGTTCTGCCAGCTGTAAATTGTAGCTATGGTTATGGTACTGGCCAAAGTGTCTTGAGTGACTCTGTTCAGTACTCGGCCATTCTTAAGACTGACTTCCATGCATGCCCTGAGGGATTTGGGGTGGGAGAAGATAAGCTATGTTCCGCCTGTTAAAAGAGAGCCATAGAGACGAAGTCCAACATAGAATCCACAGCTATGATATTATGTACTAACTGCCGGGTGTCATCAAAGTCCATCCCATCCATACATATGGAACATGGTTGTGTCATCCTCAAAGCAGCAATATCACAGTCGATGGCTGTGGATTACAAATGGAACACTGGCATATGGCAAAGTAGAACTGCCAATGAAAATTTGATGGGAGTCACTTTTGTTAGAAGAAAAGTCAGTTCATGCTTGGATTTTGTAATTGATGGTGAAAGCAGTTCAAAATGTCTGTAACTCTCCGCAGACCATGGAAACAATCTGAAGCTGGATTCAAAATGTCTGTAACTCTCCCCAGACCATGGAAGCAATCTGAAGCTGAATTCAAAATGTCTGGAACACCCACGGACGGTGGAAGTAATATGAAGCTGGATTCTTCCTTTTCATCACAATATCAAAAGATGCTAGAGCTCTGGTCCAGGTAGTTGAAGGATGAGGAGAAGGGCAGAACTCCAGGGATAAAAGGCAGCAAACTTCCTCAATGGAGGCTCAGAAGGCTGAATCTTCCAATGATAACATATAGTCTAGAACTGACTGTTTTGCTTGCATGAAACATACAGGTATAATATAATTGACAATGCCACCTGTAGGAAGGAGAAATCATAAACCCATTGGCCTGCACCTGTCTTTGTTTTGAACACAGGGTGGGTGCAGAGCTATGCTAATTGACGGTTACCTGGAAAACAGTGATAGCAGATGATCTTAATTACAATACTACCTGTAGGAAGAGTCAAGAATGGCCTGAGCAGGTAAAATGACTGAAGCATTGTGTGCAGACACTAAGAATGCCTTGGTAAAGAAAAATCACCTGAATGTACAAGTAACGATGGAATTATACATATCTATAGAGTTTCTTAAAGGCATAAGGACTTGCGCACATACAAAAATATTTGTAGTCTGAACTTATCTTGTTAAGTTGCATAGGCTACCTGTGCAAGTGTTATTAAATATGACAAGATGACAAAGTGTTATTAAAACTGAAAAGACAGAACTTTGTTGACATTAGGAAAAGAGAAAAGCAGAGCCGGAGTATACTTTCCTTTGAGGTGAAAGGACTCTTCCAACTTATAGTGGTCTGTTTCCAAAGTAGAAACTGGCATTGGCATGGTCTCTGGTGGTGAAAGCATAATTCTTCACATACCATGGGGAGATCATTCTGCCCTACCACCACCTACATGGGCAGACAACTTTTAGCTTCCTTTAGCTAAAAAGTATTATCTGGGAGGGCTGGATTTGTGAAGTAGTAGTAGTAGATGTCCTATGATTGGGTAACATATTTAAAGAAGAAAAATGACAATGTTTAATCTTTTCAAGAGGGCTTCATCCTGGAGATAGCAGTGTTTAATTCCTAATACTAATGTAATAAGCTAATATATTCAAGTGAAATAATTGTTTATTGGATTTGTGTAACCACAAAACCCATGAAAATTGCTACCTGTCAAAAAATGAATTCATACTAATTTGGATGAACACAGTCTATATAAATGAACAACATTTTATACAGATAAATGTATATTAGGCACTTACATGTGTGGGGACTGCACACAGAACTGATGTTAGAAGTGTGACCATTGGAGAACACTCATTCCATTCCACCTGAAATATTAAGATAATATTTTATTAACCCAGCTGAAATCAATTCTTCAAACATTGTTCTGATTATGTTCATGAGGTTACATGAATGGCTGTCGAATATGAAATCCATGAAATGAATATAGTACTATAACATGTTACAAGCCCTTGCACTAAAAGGGGTACTATTATTGCAAGAAATTTAAAGAGGATCATGTCTGACAATTACTTAAAGAGGATCGTATCTAATGATTACTTAAAGAGGATCATGTCTAATGAGTACTTATAGAGGATCATGTCTAATAAGTACAATACCAGATTCTATTTATCACAAAATATGAAACAAGTTATATCACTCAGTAACATGTATATGTTACTTTTTTACTAAGTGTAATATACTGAGTTGATACAATAGAGCCCAAATCACAACTGACCTCACTCCTGTGTGACATTGCTGGGCTGATACAATGGAGCACAAAGCAAACACTGCCCTCAACCCAGTGTGACACTACTGGGCTGGTACGACTGAGTCCAAAGCACAACTGCCCTCACGCCAGTGTGACATTGCTGCGCTAACATACTTGAACCCAAAGCATAATTGCCCTCATTGCTGTGTTACACTGATCAAAAGTAAACCAACAAGAAAGTTGAGTATGATTGCCTGAAGCTGGCTTTTATAACATCATCCAAAGAAGATTGATTTAAAGTAAACCAAGATGCACTATTAGCCCAGACTTAATGATAGATAGATCTATCTCAGTCAGTTACTAAAAAGATCCTTTAATGGTACAAACAGTCCACCTCAAGATGGTGGCTGCCAAATTATCAAACATACCTTTGAGAAAGAGAAATAAGACAATTATAGCTTTTTCCCTTCTCTTTTATTTAGACAGATAGAAATGTAAAGCTCTAACTGGACATAGGAGTCTATTTTAATCATCCACAGCACAAGTACTGGAGCTACTGAAGTTGGTGATTCTAAGCCAAAACATGACTTTAATGAGCTGCTATTTTACCAATCCCCCTGGTGAAAACTCTGGGAGTGATGCTAGACCAAAAGGAAGAGCCCAAAATTGAAAGATCCGATCACAGACATATCTCCATGAATTTCCTGATGACAACATGAAGATAGGTATCCTGGAGAACAATACAGACAGCTCTGTCACTGGACTTATGGCATTCCCAACTGAAGCAGATCTATCCATATTGAACCACTATTGCAGAAGAAATATGCTCAATGAGGAAAGATCAATAATAAGTTGAAACATTTCCCCTTTTTAAAGTAGGAAGATCTGGAAATAAAACCCTAGACTAGGTTCATCATCCTCTCTACTGTGTCCTTCCTTAGAAGAATATACACTTCTTGCCACACAGATATCATCTGGAATTGGTGGAACCATATGGAGGACTCTGAAAGAGGTGGAGGATCCTGTAAGTCAAACTGGTGGAACCTGATTGGGGACTTTGAAAGAGGTGGAGGATCCTAAGGTCAAACAGATAACCTTCCCATACTGTGAAAAGAACCCACAGATTGTCTATTAGGTAAAAACAAAACCTAAGAAAAATGGAAAAATCTAGCACATACTGGAGTACTGAGGAGAAACTTGACAAGAGAGGGCATGACTCCCTAGGGAGGATTGCTTCTCTCTTCGAAAAAGGGAATCAACAGTCTTTCTCCCTGGCCACCTTGTCATGAGAAAGATGGGTGTAAAATAGTTTTAATCAGTCTGATGGTTCTTTTAGTTTCTGTTCCAAAACATTTAGAAGGAAGAGTCACAGACTTAAGTTTCTTTTCCAGTTTAGCTGGGACCAGTGTTGTTGATTCTTCAAGTCATGCAAGACCATTGAAAGGATTAGCCTCCGAATAATTTCTCTGCATTAAGTATGGCCACTTGCATAACACTTATTTGGTGATCAGTGTCAAGTGTCCAGTACTCAGTTTTCAGTGTATGGTAACCATGCGAACAGTGTTTGGTGCTCGGTGACTGGAGACGGACTTTCTGTGACTGTCTCTTGATACTTTACCTGGTTCATGACTGCTGATGTGACCCAAGGCCTTTTGACCGACCCTTGGTTCCATGATTTTGTGTATCCTCTCTGGGGGAACATGAACCTGGCCCAGGGAGGAAGGAAATTAATTCCTATGTACATGAAATCTTGTGATGGAACAAGTTTTTATTTCTCTAGATTTGGGATCAGTCCCAATTGTGTTACCACAGAGCAACAGTGGGTCATGTGTTTGCACAGGAACTGTTTATTTGTGTTGTGTCATTGAAATACTGTGTATCTCAAGTATACGCCTATTATGCCCATGACTCTGGAAGCTTGATGTTTTGAACCCTCCCCACTTTGCCCTTCTTCTGAAGATGTGCACATCTTCTTCTAATTTGAAAATGTTTGACAGATGGAGGAAGATTGGTGTCCTTGAGAGAGGAGCGACTTCTATGAAACGTAGACGTACACCCTCCTTCACAACAGAAAAGACCCAGTGACCTTCTGTGATGTTTGATAAGGCCTCCAAAGAGGGCCAATCGAGCACCTACCAGTACTAAAGGAAGAGGTATGCACTGTAGAAGTGATGTATCCCTAGGGATGACCTGTCTTTCCCCTTTTTGTCTCTTTGGGGAAGGGTGGAAGCAAAAGTATACCACTTTCCCCTACCCTTGCCTCTCCACTTATTGCTTCAGATTTGTGTAGCAGACTTATAGGTGGGTTGGCTACTATGCTGTTGTGGTTGTGTATTATGTTTTGGTACGAATTATGGCTGATTCATGGCTCGATCAGGATGTGTGCAGACATTGGCCAATTTTGATGGGTCATAAACCGATACAAGGGACCTATGTTGTTGATCTCTGAAACCTGGAGAGGCAATAGTGAAAATGAGACAGCCGAATAAAGTATCTGAAACCACGGGTGCAGCCCTCAGGACATTTTTGCTACGTATCTACATAGATGAAGAAGCTCTGTTGACAACACCACTGCCGTAGACATTTCATGTAAACAAAGTCTTCACCACAGGCTCTAACAATCACTGCAAGGCAATAGGTGATAATGATTCTTCCTTCAAAAAACTGAAGGAAACTGCTCAAAACATCGACTCAAAAACATAACAGAGATACGTGCAAAAGAAACCACTGAAATGTCCACTGGTGAAACTTCAGCGTCCAAGTGAAGGTGTTTCAGAGGCCAGGCAAGTCAATGATGTAGTGTTACGTATATGTAATTAAATTGCTTGTGTGTTAGTTTTTAAATTCTTTTTTATTTTATTTTTGTTTCATTACAGTTTATTGTAATGATTATTGCAGGGATTTGAAATTCTTTTTCAGTAATTCTGTTTATCTAAGACGTAAAACGTATTACATTAGCAATATTTTTAGTTTACCTTGGTCTGCGGTAGTGTAATTGCTACTTGAAAACGATTGGCTATTGCCAAGGTCATTTCATCTAGTCTAAATAAACAATGTTTTATTTTTATATTTATTTCAGAGTGATAGTAGATAGGGGTTCTTCCTACGTGACAAATGGCATTTTTCTTATTGCGTATTTCAAGTGTTATGAACCAGGTAATCTATCTCGCAAGAACGGGATGATAATTCGGGTGAATATATAACCCTTTCTGAGCGCTCGTCAGTCAGAGCTGTATTCTGAAACCTCGAAGGCCGGATAGGTTCTTTTTCTTATTGTTGAAACCAGATTGTTTTTGAAATTCATTTGTGTTTGGAATTTAATAATTTATTCTCAAGAAAACCAAATGAGTGTACTGTTTTATAAATTCTGGCAGAAAGAAATTCAGTGGAAATTTATTCTGGAATTATTCGGAAACATAAACTGTGATTCAATTTTGGAATTGTTGATATTTGTACAAGGACCACATCTGACGTCATCGCCTTCCATATTGGAACGTCGTCGAGATTCGAACTTGGATTCTAATAGAACTATTTAGTGATAGGACTTGTATTTTTCATTCTTAGGATTAAATTTTGGATTATATTCACAAACTGTAAGTCCTATTTACCAATATTTACATTGTTTTCTAGGGAAATAAATTATTTTGTTAAAATATACAAAGCTTGTTGTCTTCACTCTTTTCTCGTTATTATTGTACGAGCCTACACGTAACAGTAGCAATGGGGACAGACCACCCTTTATTCTGTCTCACCATTTCTCTACCTTTGCTCAGCTGTTTTGCAACTTTGCTAACAATCAAGATTGAGGAGATAGTAGTAAACCGTTTAGTTGGGGAGTGCACTCGGACCCAGCAAGTTGCTTGCCCTTAATGATAGAATATGCCATCTTTAGAAAACTCACTATCATGTTTTGGGAAGGTGCTGCTCTTTCCTCTTTTATTCAGGAGATCACACTCAAACCCTAAAGAAATATCCTTTTACCATCTCATATGTAGTAACATTTCTCTGCAAGATGCCATCTTTCCCTGTTTTATTAGAGTAAATGCAATCTGTTGTAGGGAAGGTGCTGCTCGTCCCTCATTTATTTGGTAGAATGCACTCGATCCCTTTAGAAATATATGTTACTGGCTCCATGGCAGTACCAGTATTTATAGTTAAGTGAGGTTTATTAATACAGAAGGGGAAGAATGTGCTTCCTTCCACTTCATATATGTGTGGTGGCTTTAAACAGAGTCCCAAGCTTTGTCTAACTATAAAACACATGACATGCATCCATTCATGTACATTTTGTACACAATAAACATGTTAAGTGAGTGTCCCATGGGCCTTTCCTCTACCCACACCCACCAACTGTTTGAGATCATCTGAAATATTAAAGTTATGAAACAAGAAACTTAGTTTGACAGTAATAGGGAAATGATGATGTAATAACAAGGGATGTTTCAGCATCATTCATCTCTTTACTACTGAGTTCTGTATTGTAAACAAGAATGTCCGAGTTTATTTGGTTTATTCCATTTACGACTATAAACACCAGAACATTTGGAGCACTGTTATAAAAACACCACTGAAACACTTACAGGGGCCTAGAATCTATTAATAAACAACTGTTATGAGATTCCATGTCATGCACATTATTATGTTATTAATGATTATAAATAATAATCACCATAATATCTGGACCCTGTATTGCAAAAGTATTGTAACGGGGTAATTTTCGGGAACCAAAATTTAGTGTTATTACTACAACAATGTCCCAAGCCTTTACGTAGCAGGAGAAAGGGTGCGTGGCTTGTTCTACAATTAGTGCACAAAAATGTTGTAAATTAACTTTACAATTTATCAATTTGAAATCTGATAAATATAAACTAGAGGTAACATAGTCCAATGGAATTTAAGCACAGAAGCTTTGTGCATCTTTTACTATCCTTGTGGTTGTGATTATGTGCTGATGATGTATATCAGTATCATAATAAACTACTTTTGTTTGGAAGTTTGATAGAAAACATTTAATTTATTTTCTTAATTTGAATTTCCAGCAAGAGGGAACACTTAACACTTTGCACATACTGCAAACACTTAACACTTTTGCACATACTGCAAACAAATAACACTTTGCACATACTGCAAACACTTAACACTTTGCACATACTGCAAACACTTAACACTTTGCACATACTGCAAACAAATAACACTTTGCACATTCTGCAAACACTTGACACTTTGCACATACTGCAAACACCATTTCATCATCAGTCATCCTGGAGTATACAATATCCATCAAAACAAACACCTTTCATCGAGACAGATGCAGAAAGATAATTTTCAGTTTTGAGAAAAAATTCAACAAGATTTTGATGGAAGTTTGAAAAAAAGTACCATCCAGTTTCTAATGAGTGCAAAGATGCGATCTAAATCAATTTCAAAGCCTACAATGAATTAGTTGAGAGCAGCAAAGACAACAACCACAAGTTAACAAATTTTAAGAACAGATACTTTGTATATTTTGTTTATTTGATGTGAGTGTACTTCTTAATGTGTGTGTGTATGTGTGTACATGTGTGTGTGCTTGTAATATGGATGTGTACATGGTGTACATGTGTGTGTGCTTGTTAATGTGTGTGTATATATGTGTGGTAATGATATATGACAGCCCTAAGTCTACCTGCTAGGCTTTGTTTGAAAGTATATAAAGAGCTTCAAAGAAAACATTTTATCATTAAAAATTGAATTTCCAGTCATTTTTTAAAATAGGTTTATAGAAAAGCAAATAACTTATTGACAATTTTACAACTCTGCTTAATCGCTACCACCTTGGGGATGGCAAAACAAACTTTATGAGTCTCACCCCTTCCCCCAACACTTCTCAGTAGGTTGAGATGTATAACAATTTTAAAGATCTTGACCTTGTATCATCTAACATACCTGCAGAGGTCTAAATTTATCTGTTTGGGGCAAATTTTTGAGATTCATATCGTCACAACTGCCATCAAGATAGAGTTTCACAACACTGTTTAACAGTGTCTCAAGCTGACTGAAAAAAGAAGCAGAAAACAAATTTAATTATAGAAGACAAGAAAATTTTAACACAAAATTGCAAATGGAATATTTCATACATTAAAGCAGAAAATGAGAATTTTTTACTTGAATGATACAAACATAAAACAAGACTCTCCTTTCTTGGAATTGGCTTGCATACAAACTTTATCTGCTTGCACAAAAACTTTTTTATAGACTTGTACACAAACTTCAATATTGGCTTGCATAACAACCTGATTATTGGCTTCCACAAAAGATTTATTATTGACTTGCAAAAAAATCTTTATATTTGAATTGCACAAAAACTTAAATAGTGTCATGCATACAAACTTTATTATTGGCTGCACAAAAACATTATTAATGCTTGCATTAAAACAATTATTTTGGCTTGCTTAAAATATTTTTATTGGCTTGCACAAAATCTCTGGACACTAAGATGGTGTCACTGCTGCGATTATTGCATTGGCATTGTTATGTCTGGGATCTTCTCTCAAAAGGTACAACAAAAAACATGTGTACTCATTTCTGGGTCTTTTATAAAAAAGGTTTCAAAGAAGATAAAAACTTTCAAAGGACAATGGAAAAAAGTTTCTAAATTATGCCTGAGTAAGCTTTTGAATAAGGTGACATTTGAACTAATCATTTGTTTTAGACTTAAATAATAATAATAAAAATAATGCTAAAATAGCTGCACCTGCATACATGCATATAGACAAACAGGTGAAGAGACAAGAAAGAAACAATAAAACACAGCTGATACACAGGTGAGCAGAATGAAATTAATACATAAAAGTTCAATCAAACAGTTATCCATTAATAAATACACAAAAATACATTTTGACAATTATCCATGCAGTTTTGTGACTACTCAGCTTATTTTTACCCTAATTAGGATGTCATACTTATTAACTTGAAAGCATGATAAATTTACAAAACGTAAAAATTGTACATACATTTTCTCCAGATGTGTAACAACAGCCCGAATGGAACATGCTAATGAAGTGAGTAAATCCTCAACCTTAGTGTCCTCCCTTGAGAAATGCTCTTTACACAATGAGATGGCAAAGTCATATATGGCAGGAAGTAGATTGGAATGAAAAAAGGCAGGTAAGTTCTGATGGGACACACCAGTACTGACAACTTGAAATAAACACTTTGCTGTATGACATAATTCTTCCAAATTCCCCTCTGAAAGAAAATTAAGAATAAATCTGAAATAGGGAAACACTGCTATCAAGTGTGCACTGGCTGACATTTTATGACATTGTAGGGCAGTATCAGATTGCAGAATGTAGAAACTTTATGACTGTGGAAAATATATATTATTGTGTTGCAGAATGTAGACATTTCATGACTGGAATATCACTCTCTCTCTTTATATATATATATATATATATATATATATATATATATATATATATATATATATATGTTG